>JAAAKO020045380.1:0-11687 GCA_010015015.2 Bolitophila cinerea
GCACAAATCGGACCAAAAACACTTAAACATGTTTTTGGTCCGATTTGTGCAAAAAATATAATTTTAAAGTCTTTATGGGTCCATCTAATTAAAAAAATATCAACATTCATTCATCACACTCATCAAAAAAAAAACGCTTCATTAATCTTATCAATTTTTCTCCAATCAATTTAAAAAAAAATCATTTCAATATTTTAAATTCAAAATAAAAATAAATATCTCCAAACAAGTGAAAATCAAACGAGTTTTTAAAATTTCCATATAAGCAAGGGCCAGTGAGTACCAGCCCTAGAAGTCTTAACCTTCTTTTGTGCTAGACAAAACCCGCTACAAGGCAGATGCTGAAAAGAACGACTCACTTTATGAACGTAACGTAATTAATAACGATAAAGCATTTGTCTCATGATAACTACACCCCTAAAAAATCGCTCCTAGCTTAAAACAAGTAATAAACATTCAAAAAAAGTTATAAATAACACTATAAAAGGCCCAATAAAGAAAGAAGGAAAATAAACATAATACATTTTTAACGTCCGATAAGGTTAATGAAACAAACAGAACTTCTGATTTTCTTCACGAAAACGATCCACTTTCTTTAAGTGCAGCAGAAATTGAACAGATTCATTAGTTTTGAAGTGGTTCTTGAGCCATTCTATCTGATTTGGCTTTATCGTACTATTAAAAAAAAAATTGGCGGAACACAAATTTCCAAAAATACATAGGGATCAAAAGAGATCTTACAAGTTGTAGCCTAGTTGAAATTGACATTAGATGGCCAAGTATCCGAATGATTGATACGGGCTCACTTCCAGGATAAAAGAAATTGTGAAGATGAGAGAAATTAAATTTATGTAGTTAAAAATGGGTGTATAACTGGTAAATGGGTATATAACCATTAATATCAACAGCATTAGAGCTGAATTTGTTTTTAGAATAATGAAGCTTTAATAAATCTTCAGAACGAAAAGAAAATCTGTCAAAAGTATTTTATATTATATATTTTATATTATATATATTAGTATTAGTGATTAGGTCAAAGACGCATTAACATTCTCTTCTTTATTGATAATAAAATTGTCCATTTCTCGAAATGAAAGTTACAGTACTTTTGTACAATTTTATCCCATTAGTGCGGTGATTTAATGTCAAAAAAACTGGAATACATCAAACTTGAAAGAAAGCTTGTATATGTGCGTTGATTACATATTTATATCCTGGGCGATATTATCGGTAATACACAAGTTATATCCAAAATTTCTGCGACATGACTGCATGATTGCCTATGATTATTAAATAATGCATTACCCAATAGTAATATAGTTTTAATTTAATTATGTTTGATTTGATAGATGTTATTTTATTTAAAAGTATGGATCGTACAAAAAGGCCTAATCGCATGCTAGAAATATCCTCATTTATATCAATTTTGGTCAAAATAGGAATTAATATATTGAAAGTAAATACACTCTTTAATTCTGTAATTTTTTTTTTTTTTTTCAAATAAACTTTTTGAGCAAATACCTTTTTCTATATATCAACTAAAAAAAGGTCGAAAATTATTAACTTTGTCTATATCCTTTGTTATATCTATATATGGAGGATAAGATCAAATTGGCTAATTTTTTCTATATACATACAATTATAAAATAAAACCTATAACAAAATTATTATAAATATGAACATCTTTGTCTTCACATCCTCTTTTGTCTATCTCCAACAATATAAAAAAAAAACTTTAGATTAATAAGAAAAGTTTTCTTCAACTTTGGGGTCCTCTTCTCCCCCGACCCCGCAAGGTGTACGAAAGTTCAGCACAAATGTACAACATTTGTTAATGGATGTTCGATGAGTTTTTGCTAAAATATCACGTTCGGAAATGTTTGGCATTGTGTTTTCTATAAAACAGAGTACATTTGACTCTGACATTGTCAGTATTATATCGCCACTGCTACCATTGACATCAGTTTTGATTTTTAATAATAGGGTTCGTGTTTCAAATTAGTAATTTATTTTTTAATTGCAGTTTTCAGTTTGTGTCCGATACTATTTTTTACGGTTTGTGGGTTTCTTTAAATAAGATTTGGACAAAAGAACGCCGAAAAATAAAGTATCTGCAGAAAAAATTAGAAGAAATTGTTTTTATTGCTACAGCATATGTGTGTTTGAGCAAAAAAGCTCCTTTCTAAGTGCAGCTCAACATGTCACAACAGACAAGTTGTGTGAACCCGTTAATGTGGGCAAATCAGCACTTGATTTTTTAAAAATCTAAACGATTTAAAATTATAATAAGATGGGTACGTTATCCTCTTCTCGTATTTTTTAATCGTCTCAATTCGTTTACTTGCGCCATTTCCCACAACGGATAAAAGAAAACCAAAAGAATTATTCTCGTATATGTACATATACATTAAATCGTAGTATTTGTGAATATATTTTGGATATTATTAATATTAACTTTGGAAATTATTATTTATAATATTATATGGATAATATGATTATTGTTACTGGTACATAGACTTTAAATTGCTGTATTAGTAAAAATATTCCATAATATAGTGTACAAACAATATATAGTATAGACAAGGACAATTCTGGCATTAGGTTTTATGTAGAACAAAAAAAGTACCTGGTGGCGCCGTCGGTGGAACTGGCACAGTGTTCGGACTGGACTTGCCGAATGTGGTGAGTGCCGTCGAGCTGACTCCGAACAGCACGATAAACACCGCGAACAGCATCGTTAAGCTGCCACATTGCGTGAAACGTTTTAGGGGTTGCATTTTCACACTAAACCAATATCTTCGTCTCTGTCTTTATCGATGTGATCAAAACTGATCCAAAAGAATTGCTTGATACTGTTTTTTGTTTGTATATAACTTCACGTTACTTAAACTCGTTCCACTGCTTCGGTAGGCAACTGTTCATATCGCACAACGGACAATTTATCTCGAATGTAATTGTACACAATTTCCAAAGGTCTCATTTATTTCGCTTATTCTATATTCAAGTATATAAATATTGTAATAATAAATAACTCTTATCTAATCACCGAACGAGCACATATACAGTTTCCGGAAAACACACACACACACATACACTATACAAAAAGTGCAGTATTCGCAAAACAGAATTTCCTGATGAGGAGCGCACTTCAGAACAATTGAACAATTGACTCACAAGAAACACAAAACACACGTCCGATTCACAGTAAGTCTAAAGTACAAGTAAATCACCGTTGCGCTCTGCTTGCAAAACCCAAAGAAAGTTCTGTATTTGTGGTGGTCGCAGACGTGCGCAACGCATGCGCAATACAGACGCACGCGCGACGCGACGGGAAAAGTCGCGTTTGAAAGCCGCCGCCGCGTACGTTCGTGCCGATAATATATGCGCGGACTCACACAACACTTATTTTCTTATATTCTTTAAGTTAAAGTACGTTTCTTTATGTAAATATTAAGAAATAAATTTACAAGTCGATGTGAAACTGCGTATGTGTGTGTGTGAATGTGGAGTGAAGGAGTATGAATTTTATTTCAAATATCTATAGATATTATATACATATAGTGATATATTGCCGGGAACATATATTTATTTTGGACATTATATGTATTTGGGCTTTTTCTGATAAGTGAGTATTAGTGAATGGCTGGCGCCTTTGTCGGACATTGATTAGCGGTAGACCGAGGTTTTGTGGTATACTTGCACGAATGCATATTAGGAAATTATAAGTTTAGTAATATTCAAATGCGCACACCGTCAGAATGCACACACACACACACACACATATTAGTATATGGGCATTATTTTCGGAGTGGGGTTGAGGGTGGCACAGAGAAGTGGTTTGGTAAAAAGTACAGGCACACGCAAATGTTCTTGTACACATTTTTAAGTAAATGCAAGTGCGCTTTCGTGTAAACATTATAAATCATTCAAAAGCTGATGTTTGAGTGTGTGTTGCGGGGATTTGTAGATTTTGTATATAATCTACATAATGTTCATTACTTTCTCCTGCCAGGGTATTTGTTAGGGGTTTACGTGAACAAATTTATGACTTCCTTTTTCGATTGTTCGGTAATTGTGAGTTGGGTGTAGATTGACCTTGGCACATACGCGTTGGTCTCAAATCTAAAGCAGAGGTTCCGTGTCTGAGTGAGCTTGTAAATTGATATTCAGTTGAAGGTACCCATGGTATACATGAACCCGAAACCATCATACGGGGTACTATATCTCTTCACTGCAATCCGCACTCTGGGCCAACTTGAGTTCGAGAATCAACGTGCCTACCCTCTTTGTGCCAGAGGTGTAAGCCGCTGGACGCCGATTTTTTATATTACAGTGGCCGCTGGATCCGCCGACTTTCTATAGGAACGGCCAGCTACTCCCGTGAAACTAACAACAAAAAAAATCAAAAAATTACACTCTAAGCAAAATATAATATATATTTTCGGAAATTTCTTAAAAATCTTGAGATTTTGCAGGATGTTTTTAATAATATTTCGAGATTTTCCAAGATTTCCCGAATTCCCGATGGTTTTTGTTGATTTTCAGTTTCCCGGAATATCTATTTCAAAAAATGCGACTGTGAGATATTTACGGAAGTTTTCCGATATATTCTCGGAATATTTCTTGGGATTTCACCCGGATTTTCCCGGAATTTCCATGAGAAAACTTGTAAAATCCTTCAAAATATATTTTTTTTTGCGTTTAATACCGGTTAAATCGCGATAAAATCACACTGAAATACAGGAGAAATTCCCGGTAAATTCCACTGAAATCCAGCAGAACTCTCGGAAAAATCCCAATATTTAGAGAGCCAACAAAATGCTCGCAATTTCAATTTTACCAAAGAATATATGTAAAATATGGAATATTTCTCTCCCCCCCTTAAATAACCGTTATCACCATGGTTTTCAAATATCGATTTTACTTTGTGGCTACGTCTTTTTCATATGGTGGCCAATTCGTCAAACATTATTATGTGTTGCATACGTTCCGGGAAATCCCGGATTTTCTTTTATATTTTGGGCACAATATTTTTTAAAAGGAATGATTTGTGTTACTCTCTTTTAATTATTGATATATTTTGAGATGATAAATATGTATGTCCGAGATCACATTTTAAATAACTTTTTTCACATTAGGCGCCGGTTAGATGCTGCCGGAAGTACATAAATCAGCTAGCCGCCTGCCGACTAAAAAATCGGCTTCAGCCGGTTAGTTAGCCGCAAGCCCCATCTAATTTAAAAATCAAGCCGGCCGCCGATGTTTTTTCCATCCGCTGACACCTCTGCTTTGAGCAGCTTATTCGAAGTCACATTTGGATACCGAAATTCCAGGCCTCCACTTATGTACAATTTTTTTAGAATTTGTCCGAAATGGTCCAAACTGTCCGACTTGTCCAACTTTTTTGTACAAAATAAATAAATTTGACAAGCTAGAAACCTCGCTAAAATATGACTGAAATTTAGTACTACCAATGAGTACAAATCCGTTGTCAGATTGCGTCGGTCCTTTCTCCTTTAAAGGGAGGTAAAATTTTGTATAAAACTTTTTTATTTAAAGAAAAAATAAATAAACAGAATTTGAATGACTGAATTAAATAAATAAATAACTGTTCTTGTACGATTTTTTTTTTTAGTAAAAATTGCTAGGTGAACATTTTTAAATTTTTAGGTGAACAAAAATATTTTTTTTGGTGGTAGATTTTCAATTATGTGGTGGACAATATTTAATTATATATAGTAAGATAAATTGGATGCGATTTAAATAATAATAAGATTATTACAATATATATTATTAAATAAATATCTAATTATTTGAATAATTCACAGTGAGTATTCATGGTTCATTTAAAGTTTACCAAAATTTATATAATCAAAATAATACAAATTTTCATAAATGCAAACAAAGCATTAAACCAGAAATAAGCAGCGGTAATAAAATAGTTGCTTGAGCAGCGTGTTACAATTTTTTTAAACACACGAAGACAATTTGATCGGTCTATCCACCACCACATTATTACTAATGTGCGATTAATCGATTATAATCGAGTATTTCTTATAATCGATTAATTGATTATTGGATTCGATTAATCGATTACTTCGACCAATCAATTATTTCAAATAATCAATTAAATAATTGTTTCGATTATTTCGATTAATCGAAAGTTTAGATTATTGCGATTATTACGATTATTTCGATTATTGCGATTAATCGTTTGTTAAGGAATTATGCTGTGGTTCTCATTTATTCAGATTATTTGGAGTATTCGTTTACTTTTACGTTGCGCTGCCTGAAATTTAGGATTCACATTAGGCTATTTGGCATATGGCTAATGGGATTAGGATGAAATGTCGTTACTGGGTTCCAGAGGATAATACCTTCCCAAAAATATAAGACTTTCTACCTGAATATTCCCATCAGGCTATATGGCATATGGGGATTGAGTGAAATTCGCAATTTAGTTATAAGGGTCTTAGCAAAGAAAAGATCTGCCTGTGGGCAACAGCCAGCAACAGCATCTTTGGCTTCGGTCAATATGGAAAAGACAAAAGACCAAAACCACAAAATCCGTAAAACCGTAATTGGTAGAAAAATTTAGGTATTGTTTTTCAACAAATACAACTAATACCAATAGTGAGCTAGCACAGATTTCCATACATCAAGAAATTCCTTAGTCAATGTAATGACCATCCCCTCAAAAATAGTCAGCCTGTGAAAACTATCGGGTGTGTTGGCAGTCACGCAAATTGGTTCAGGGTGCTGTCAAAACAGTGCGTAACCCGGGGACATCACAAAAGCCACAACCCCAAGAGATTCATCTGACAATAATGGGGCACCTCTGCAGTACGTACAGCCGTTGTGGGCATCTCCATGGCTGCGTAACTCGACTCTAAGTCGCGTCAATAAAACCAAACTTTAGAACACGTTCTAAATGTCGGCTCTAACCTAGAGCAAGTCCTAAATCTAAACTGATTTAGAGCCGCACTAAGCGATTTTAAAACGTCGTGAATAAAACGGCTCAAGTATTTTGTTTACTATATTATTTTTGTATTTTAAATAATATTTAAACTCAATATAATTTGAATCAGCATTAATTACATATTGTGATTAAAAGCTCTAACTTGAATTGAGTTTTGCCAGTAAATAAAATATTGTTTAAAATTTCAATAACATCTTTCCGTGAGTGGAATATTTACTCAGTGCCTGGAATATAACGAAGCGTGTCAAGTGAAATGTTTACTGTCCACCAATCTTTCGTGAGCGTTGGACGTTTGTGATTTTTTTTTATAAGTTATTCCAATATAGTTCTCATCAGCATCTCCACCACATCCAGAGGAGACAAGAGCAACAAGTTAATTGCCACGGTCCTTTGGTCTGTTGGCAGCTATTTGGCGTTCGTCAAGCACCTCGCGTTTGCAATTAAACATGGAAAACATTTTTTTAGGTTAACACGAATTGGACCACTTAGTAACAAAGAACTTCGGATGGCACAGCGTTTCTAAATTCAATGTGTAAAACACACTAGTGGTATCTTAAAATAATTAGTGATCACTAATCACCAATTTGCCAATTAACTTAGAATGCAATTCAAAAGACTAACTGACTGAAACAAGAGTGAGCTGCACTTCCTAAATCACTAACCTGTACTCACGATGGTATTTGGTTTGTTGCAAGGCCTGTGATAGAGATGGTTAATACACTGGGTCTGAGACATACAAGGTTCCTTTTTTACTTAACACATCGGTTGTCATTGTCATGGTTGCTTATTTCACAAATGCGCATATTTGAAGATATATTATGTTTTCCAAAAGTTATAAGGAAGATAATTAGCAAAATTCAGGAATTTTGCGGACATGAAAATCACTTCAGGGAACTTCTGACGATTATTTTTTAGAATCTAAGTGACAGTGATACAAGAAAACCTTTATTAAATTATATTAGACCGGCGAGTGAAAGTAATGAAGATTCTAGAGGCCTTAACAGCCCTGTAAATGGGTTGGCCAAAGAAATTGTTTTCAACGAATTGGATGGGAGCAAGATGTGAAGCTGTCCGCATAATGGATGTTAAGATTGCTCACAGTGAAGTAGTTTAGAGTTATTTAAGAAGAATCGTGAGCGTGGGTGAAACTTGTTTGATGAAAAATTCCAGACGAGCCAGTGAATAATGCGGTATGGTTAATTAGCTATGAAGAAGGCGCTGGACAGTTTTATCGGCCGAGAGGTTGATGGCGTCTATGTTTTGGGATGCGAAATAAGAGCTGTTTTTCTTATAGTTCATATGGATTATGTTTTAAATGGATGTTCTATTACAGGGTAGAGCACGCATGTCTTTTGTACCATTTGAAGAGATTCCACATGGTTCTTTGTATCACCGGAATTCAATGGAAAAGGCTCTTTCGGAGCCTTCGAATTCTACTTATTCCTAAATAAAAACATTGATGGACAGCGATTTAGGTCAAATCAAGAGGATTTTGACGTATGTTAAAGATCATGAAAAACGTAATAAAACCATCGTACGCTAATCCACCCTTAATGCCCTAATTATATTCATTTTTTTAGTACTCTAAACAAAAACCTAGGCTTCTATACAAGCGTAGCTAATATGATACGAGTTCTTCCATCCGTCTTCTAGTATCATGGCCCAAACCTTACGCGTCCTATAGAGAACTGAAATGTGGAACACAATTGATTTCATTTCATTTTATTTAGCCGGGTTATACCTGAGCATAGAATGTCTTATACCGCATTTCCACCTAGTAGCCAAGTGGACATTTAAGTGAAAACAGTGGCCATTTACTTGGCCCTTTGAATACAATGTTTATGAGGTGGCCATTTAGGAATGAAGAACTAACATGTAATCAATAATTTTGCGGTTTGGCCATTTGACAGTTAGTTTATTGTCCAAAAAAAATGTTTAAGGACTACATTTTCACAAAATAGCTAATTGGCCATTTGGGCCATTTAATATTATTGACCATTTGGCTACCAGGTGGAAATCCGGCATTACACTTTTGCTGATATCGCTACCTCAAATGCACTAGGACGACATCCGAATATTTTTTAGTAGATAGTAATTAAAAAATATAAAAATAAACTTTTTTTTATAAACACAGAAAATTATTTTACAGGGTGTAAGATAGGCAACGCTTTAGTTTATAGTACGCAATTTTAATAAAAAAAAAACTACTACCTAAACACACCCTAAAAATATTTTAAAATATTTATTATAACAACCCTTCAGCTTCCTAAAGGGTATTTGGCAAAGAAAATATATTATTACAATAAAGGCAACCGCCACTAAATCCAAAATTTATTTATTTTTTAGAGAGGCAATAAAGTAAACTTAGCGGCTTAGCCACACAAAAGTCTTCGATCTCTTGGCTAAAAAGCTAATTGTCGGCGGTACATTTTTTAGGTTGACTTGACGATACAAAAAGGAAAAAAAACTTTGGGAACTCGCTGACACATCTGGTTCCATGGGTGTAGGTTTTAAAAAACCTTATGTTTAA
The DNA here is from genome assembly GCA_010015015.2 of Bolitophila cinerea. Taxonomy (NCBI): domain Eukaryota; kingdom Metazoa; phylum Arthropoda; class Insecta; order Diptera; family Mycetophilidae; genus Bolitophila; species Bolitophila cinerea. The sequence goes on from JAAAKO020045380.1 coordinate 9,510, forward strand.
GTCAAAGTATTATTCATTAAAAAAAAAAAATAAAAAAAGTTACAATTGTTTAAAATAATTATATAATATATATAAAATTGTCAAAAATCACCAGAATAATATAATATTATACTACTAATATTGTCTCGAACCCAATGCTTAGTTTTATTTACTTTATGGGCGGATGCTAAGTCCTGACGAAAAACCCCAAAGTATTTTTAAGGGATTGTATGACCAAGGTTTTACACAACAATCAGACTAACTGTTGATAAGATATGGCTTTAAATATTATCACACGCTTCAACACATTTATAGGTAATTTTTGGTAAGACTAAAGACTTATCCGTTAACGCTGTTTTTTATCGGTATACACTAAGATAATCCATATTGAAAGGAAAAAGTCCAGTAAACCAAAATATATCGTTTTACAGATTATTAAATGAGAAATTAAATGTAAGAAAAGTTTGATAATTTGATTGGCCGTTTCAGAGGAACAACATTTTGCTGTTTGTTACACTTCTATTGAAATACTAAATCTATTACTACATTGGTTTAATTAAAAAAACATTAGTACAAATAAATGGTTCAAACCCTTGGTATATCAAATATTTCGTGTAGCTTGTTTTTTGAAAACAAACAAATAATTAGAGGTAAATAATGAAATTGGAAAATATCCAAAATATTCTGTATACTACAGTATACTATATTCTTACTTAAATACCATTTCGTACAAACAATCCAATTACATAATATCTTCAAATGTAAATAGACTAAACTTTTATTAACCTTTGGATATTTAAAAAAAAGCAGTCGTACTCGTCCTACAATTATTTTCAATTGTGTTTGTTTAATTAAGAAAATGCCATTTTGCTCGAAATGACTGATTCCAACCCTCGATTCCATTATTAAAATTAATTGTATTTTAAATTGGACTTTTATTAATTAAGCTCCGCCGCACATTCACCTAGACATACGGCGCAATACACATACATATAGAATACAATAGCTAAGCTAGTGTATATACTAAATATAATATACATATACAGAATACAGTATACACCCAAAAAAAAACCACTCATGTAGTGGGTGAAATTGATTTTTCGTTTGTACAGCAAACACAAAATATATGTAAATTGATAATTCAAACATAAATATACGTTATGTTTTTTTTTTCGTTCAACGTTAGCGACGTGTGATTAGTTCGGCCTAATCGGCTCGAAACGAAAGACCTTTTTATACTGTATGCACATAGGAATATATGGTGATGTCCAAAAGCTCGACGTTTGCCATACCGCGTTGCGCACTGGGCCAACGTGATTAAGAAACCTTGTTTGACCCCGTTTCCCGTTAACCACGCACTTTTACCTACAAAAATATTTATGCGCATATAGATTCCATCGCAATTCAGTGTGGTCTTTATCAAACTGTACACATAAGCCGAAACAACTTTTCCTCCATATTTTATAAACTCCACGACTACTCTGGCGGCTCATTTAAATATTTTCACCCACCAGCTTTGCCCTTCCCCGCCTAAAAGTATAGCGTCCATTTTTTACGCGGAATTTACATATTATATTTGGGTTGATTATCATGACCAGTGAACATTATTTAATTGGACGCATGCGTTTTATAGGACCGCAAGTGTGCGATTAGTCCGAGCTAGACTCGTATATACACAGGGCTTGCACGTGTGTGTTTTGGGGCAGGGGTATCGGACTCTGCCGGTGGACATTGGACACTTTTATTATGCCTAGAAGGTATATTCGTTTTGTCACGCAATATATTACGGCTGATTGCGTTTTCAGATTTCGAAACGGTGACGAAACTTAAATTATTCTAAGACGTCACTGTTTTTTAAGCTTTTCGGTTTGGGTTTGAGGGGTTTGTGACGTAGTTTTTGTGGTTATGTTGTTGAGAGTGAGAGGGAGTGACAGTGGAGAGAAGGTTATAGTATGCAGATAAGGATAGGATCAATCCAAGATAATATAAATATTGATTGCGTTTATTCAATATATAATATAGCTAAACAGTAAACACTCGGGAAAAAATACAGCAGTCATGAATAAAACTGTTTTCGATTTTTTTTTTTTAAAACAAATTGCAGTAATTTAAAACTATGTTTTAATTGGTTTGCGGCTGTTTCGGCGCCTACACTTCGGCGCGCACATTTCGGCGCCCACATTTCGGCGCGCACACTTC
>JAAAKO020045391.1:0-11686 GCA_010015015.2 Bolitophila cinerea
TTTGGACTGTTTTTAGGGTTTAAATTTAAAAGTAATTGACTGAATAGATTTAAAAAAAAAAACCTTTTGGATCCATTTCTCTATTTGATCAATCTTTAAAAGGTCTTTTATTGATTAAGCTTATCTTGCTTGATGGATTTTTATGGTTTGCAGTTTCTTCAAAAAATTGATTGATTTGACAACATTACGATTTTGTTTTGAGATTGATTTTCGGATGAGTTTTTGCATTGACCAATTGGATAAATTGTCTGTTTTAGATCAATAACTTGTTTTCTGTTTGGATGAATCAGTAACGGACATCAGTAAATAAAAATTGATTTTGTTATTTTTTTTTGGATCAATCCGAGGATCAATCTAAAGGTAAATGAGAACCCTAAATATGGACAAAAGTCTTTTTTGGCTAAAAAGTTAATCTATATACGAATTTATGTGCACTTCTTACCGTGCTTCAGGATGGTGTTCTTCAGGAGCTCCGCGGACGGTTGCTTCAGATCGTACGCCCAGCCGATCTTGGCGAACTGTTCGATCCAAAAGGTGGTCACGTTGAAGTAGTGGCCCAGCTCGGCTGCTTTGTAGTCCCACGGGAACACATGGTGATAGTTGTGCCAACCCTCGCCCATGGCCACAATGGACACGGTGATGTTTTGCACTGGATTGATTCGGCTGCTCCAAACCAGTAAATACCAATTAGTATCATTCCTTTCCTGTATTCTAGATGTATCAAAAAACTTACGTATCGTACGGCTTCATGCCCCACATGTGGGCGGCACTGTTCACCAACCACGTGAAGTTGAGGTTCATCACGTAGCGCAGAACGCACTGCGAAAAGAAGGCCCAGTACAGTGACTCACCCCACACGTACACAGGGATCACGGTGGGCAGGATGAAGCACAGCACCAGTTTCAATGGAATGAAGTATCTGAAAATTGTTAGTTAGTTAGTTATTTTCCAGCACATCATTACATTCACAGAAGGAAATACGCACTTTTGATGGAACTGTACGACGGGATCATTGAGCACATCGGACATGTCCATTTTCTGGCCCTTGCGCAGCACCTCCGGATGCTTGTTCATCATCAGCCAGCCAATGTGCGCAAAAAAGAAGCCACGATTCGAGTTGTGCGGATCCGCATCCGTCTCGGAGAACTTGTGGTGCACCCGATGGTCACGCACCCAGTCAAAGATCGGATTTTGACCGGAAAGCGAGAAGCACAGCATAAGGATAATACGCATCGGTGTTTTCGCCTTGTAGGATCGGTGACTCCACAGTCTGTGCACACCGGCGGTGATGCCGAAGCCTCCGAGGCCACCCATCAGGAAACCTATATAGAAAAATTATAGATTCAATTTTAAAAAACACATATATAAATATAATTGGAAATCTCGAGAATATTACGCTAATGACTTTTTGGTAAATTCGTTAAAATGTAGAACGCAGAAATGATCATTTGGCTTTGACCTCGATTCAATCCGCACAAAGCAAATTATTAAAGTTGACTTTGATTAAACACTCATACACATACTCGAGCACACACACACACACATAAACACACACATACTATACATTTTGTTGTCATAATATGTTATGTAAATGTTTGGTGTTATGAAAGAGCTTCTTATGTTTTATTGCAACGCATTTAAACATGAAGTAATCGCCTTGTTTATATAAATATAGCTACAAACAAACGTAAAACGTATATAGCTAAAAACAATTGAGACAAATGTATGAAACTGCTTTTTGCCGTCACTCCATTCTAATTGTTTGTTAATTTCTGTTTTTTTTTGCATACTTCGGGTGTTTCTTCTTCTCATTACGACGCACCTAAAATATATCGTGGATATGTTGTTGATGTATTTGCGCATTTGCAAAAATCATTTCAGCGGGGATTGGATTTAATTATTGTGATCGTTGTTTTTTAGTTTAGTTTGTAGATGTTTTTAATGAATTTTACGTTTAGTGGTGCTATTAAAAGTGTTGATTTCGCAATGAAATGATCTCTTTTACAGACAATTTAATAGATCCCCTGTAATATTGTTTCATACTTTGATAACACGATAACAGATAGCGCTGAGTACACTTAAGTAGTGGTATTGAAGATATAAGTTTTAATTTCGATCAACACTCAATTTTATAGATCCCTTGTAAATGAGTTTCACATTTCGTTTAGTGATGAAATTAGTTTTTTTCCGATCAAATGAACTATTTCACATTCAATTTTATAGATCCCTTGAAATTTAGTTCCATATTTCGATAAGAGGTGGCGCTGTTAGTATAGACTTTTCCGTTTAGTTGTGCTATTAGTAGTGTTTATCCCACAATGAAATGAATTGTTTGACACAATATTTTATAGATCCTCTGTAATTTAGTTTCATATATGATAACAGGTGTCGCACTAATTTCATTTAATATTAATAATACATTTTTTTTTAAAGTATTCGTATCCAAGCCCGCGTTTATCTTTTTGCGCGCGCAATACTGCTACAAAATGTGGACTCGCGCGGAGTCATTGTTGTTGAGCGGCTTCGACGTGAGTATAGCGGAAAAATTCAAGTGATATTTTTGTTGATCATTGATCATATATGAACTTGAGCTGAATGAGTGTGTGCGACGCGGCTGGCGCAGCGCGTTGACGCGCGTGTGCAAATTTACACGCATAACATCTGATAAGATTTGTTTTCGAGAGATTTAGTCATAACTCTCGGACAATACGTTTAATTAAATTCTAAGCTGGACGATGATTTTGACCTCCCTTTAAATGTATTTGGATTTTGAAAGTGTGGAAGTCGATGAATAATAGGTACCGAAACAGTGACAATTCTTTTTGAGAATTATAATTGTCTTCATAGACAAATCATCAGAAAAGGTTGTCAGTACAGTTAAAAAAACACAAAAATTGATCTTATGGCTTAAGTATGGCCTTGGATAAAATGGACGGTAATTTCAATTGCATTATACACATACCGATCTACTAAGCTCCGATGGCTTTGTTCATACAATCAACAGAACCAAAAAAACTATGTTCTGTTACCTCATGCCTGCGATGGTAACGGCAGAGGGTTAAGTATGTGGAAATTTTTCAATTTTATCATAAATATATATGAGTCATATCATAACCCTAGTCAAAACCAATGCATATCATAATTTTCATATCAATTGGCCAAGTTTATTTGCTGCAGACAATATGTCTCCAATTTGGATTAGTATCCACACAAACTGATCAAGATCCTACAGTGTTTCGTAGAGTTGGTATCAGTTTACTAATTTCCAATCTTATCCTAGTTTTTATATCTCTATTTGGAGTTTTACTACAGGACCTACCAATTTCGATTGATTTAATGAGTCAAACCAAATCCCACATTTTATCGTTAAATTTGGAGTATTCAAAAATATAAAGTCCAATTAGACACCATTTTTTTATTTGTTCCATATCTCAAACCACTGTTCTGACTTGGCGAGATGGCAGACTTTATCAGGAAAATATTTCTTGTCGTATTTAGAACGCATTTTGGTTAAATGGAACTTATATGTGGTAAGATCTATTTGAGACGAATTATGTAAACCTATTTTGCTTTTCTGGATCCATTTGCTGGAATTTTCTTTTGAAATCATTCTCATGGGATAACTCGCCAAATGTATAGCACATGGATGCATAATCATAATTCTGTTATATATATGTTCTGATGATAACAATAATATCCCATTACACAAGGACAAATACAATCTGCTTGGTTGCTGATTGTTAATTTGTTGTTACACAAATAAGACAAAAAAACATGCAAATAACAACGAAAAACTATCTTAATTATAAGCAAAATTGGTCTATACCACAATAGTGTTATACTATGTATGGCCTTTTGAAATCAAGGCGACGCGACGTTGCCAAGCTAAAATGATTCATCTAGACATTGCGGCGTCGCACGTTGATTTGTTTTCATGTACATATTTATAAATATAACACTGCTGCCAACACAACAAAGGCGCATTTCCGTGTTTATTATTTATTGGGTGGCTCGTGTGCATATTTTTTTACACCTTGGACGCCACGTGCACAAAATAGCAATGTTTTTGAAACACAATATGTGCATAACTACACTTTTTTAAATGGTGGAAGTTATTTAGCTGAAATAAAGGTTACATGGTATTTATTAAAGATTGCAATAGCATTTAAGGCGATATATTGAAAAAAATCCGGATTTCCATCTAGAAGCCAAGTGGTCAAAAAAATTAATGGCCCAAATGGCCAATTACCCACTATGTGGAAATGAAACCCTCACACATTTGTTTCGGACAATATACTAACGGTCAAATGGCCAACCCGCAAAATAAGTGGGCACATGTTGGTTCTGTATTTCTAAATGTCCATCTTGGTAACATTTTTATTTAAACGGAGAAGTAAAAGGCCATTGTTTCCAATTAAATGGCCATCAAATAGCCTCAAAATGTCCACTTGGCCACTGGGTGGAAATCTGGCTACTTTTGAGCCCAATAGATGAACTTGCCCTACTTTAACTCTCATTTACGTTTGCGATTGAAGATGTACTTATACTTGCTATTTGCTACCAGCGCTAAAAACCCAAAATGATGTACCACGTGCTTGCAACTAAGAAAATATAAAGAATCAAAAAAGTTTTGTCACAAGATTTATCAAAAGACCACAAACCAAAAAATCTAAAAAAAACCAAGAATTCCAAACCATTGGTCAATCATTACATCTTCATTAGTTCAATGGCCATATAGCAGCACACGCGTTGCTATCGATTATAACATAAACTGAATACTGAATGTATGTCAAAATAATAATACACACACAAACTGTACCTATATAATACTTCATATACCATGAAAATAACTATTATAATGTATGAACTATTTGCATAATTCCTTAAGTGTGTGTGTGTTTGTACCTAGCGCGTTGCGCACTCATCATCTTAATGATAATTCATGTACGTATATATTGTACTTGTATAGACAGACTCAGTAGCTTGGTGCAAACCATATTGTATTTTACATAACTGTCGGCAAACACACTATTATACACACTAACCAACAGTGACAGTTTCTACTCTATTGCATTTGTCTCGTTGATTATTACTAAATCACTTGAGATCTTGAGAGCTTCTTGAGAGCATCTGAATTCTGAGTAGCAATCAATGACTTGTGGTTTGGTCTTTTGTAAGTATTTTGGAGCATGGAGATGTTGGGTGGGTTGATTTTTGTGGTTTATGGATAGACATAATTAAAACATTTTTTCCTTTTTATTGAAGGATTAGTTAGTATCTTTATGGGTTTTTAAAATCACAACTTTTTACAACTTTTTGTGGTTACTCCTTTTTCTAATCTGCCTTTATAATTTTGTCATTATTCGTACATTAAGTAGACGGTAATAGTTTTCCAGGTGCCTATTTTTGAAGATGCTCATCAATTTTGCAGCCCTTGGCCAAAAACCTATCAGATTTTTTTTTGCATTTGTCAGTCGTCAGCTCCTATCTTTATTCCACTTATCATAAGAAAGAAGTTTCTGATTTTATCTGGATGTAAAATTTGAGGTTTTTTTTTTCAATTTTACATAACAATTAGTAATGTCTGTTCTGATTTACTCAATTATTCAATCTCTGGCATTTATACCAGCATTTACCTATCCAATTAGTGGAATGAGGATTACTGGGATCATATATTTTGTAAAGAGCTTGCCATCTGTACGTTCTTTTAGCCAATATATGTTTCCGAGTTAGTTCAATTAGCCATAGTTTCTCTCTCCACTATCAACTATCACCACTATCAACTATCTCTACTATCAACTATCTCATTTATTAACTATCTCCATTACCTTTTTGTAAATAAATTCTTCCTTTCAAAAAAACAAAGCTATAAAAAAAAAAAGAACCACTGTGCGGCGGCTGACTGGTTAAACCCAATATGTCATATACATACAATCCTAAACAAACGTATCGAAACTATTACGTACTATATTACTATATAGCATATACATACATTACTCAAATACACAATTAGTAAATATTAACATTACTAATATTCCTATAGAGTGCTTATACTTGTTAAGTCAAGTATCATTGAAATTATATAATATATGAATATTTTTGTGCATATACGAGTACATTCCACCATAAAGATTCTATAGAATTTGTCATATTCAATAATGCTAATCAATCTAAAGTCGCCTACGTTGTTTACTTACTAGAGGAATTTCATTAAATACTAATCAAACATGAATAATTATGATCAAATCTTTTGGGGATTTTTGGGGATATCTAAAAAATACCAATGAATTTAATTTATTTACTTCTTAAATATTTTATTGTGAAAGATATTCTCTATCTCCCTCTTGCTTTTTTTCAAATCAAGAAAAAAATTAGATATCAGCCCCAGTTGTCTTGTTTGTATACCTTGAATCTTATCGAACAAAAATTAATATGTTTAATTTTTGGTGACAATTGCATCGTAAATGCCGAGGAAAATAGAAGTTTTTTTTTTTTGATAAAAGTTTTATCTTTATGACTTTGGGGTCTAATTTGAATAGGAAGGTGAGCTTTTATTTTTGCATTCATTTTTAGTTATACGCAACTTTGGTGAAATGATTTCTCGATTTATCTCAGAATATCCATTATATTGCAAAATCGCTCCATGAATACAATTCATGTTCATCAATAATATACGCTTAGGCTCAGTGCTATGCCTTTGAACAGTATTTGTGGGACAAAAGTTCATGGGACAAAAATACTTGGGACAATATTTCTTGGGACGTAATTTCATGCCCTAAAGCTTGGGCTATTTTTAAACACTAAAAAATGTTTTATTTTAAAAATATTTTTGCATATATAGGCAATTATAGAATTGAGTGCTTCGTTTATGAGCTATTGAGTGCCAATGTTTATTAATTTAAAAACACTATAATTATCATTTAAAAATTTCGCCTCAAACTTGGCTCCAATAATAATAATAATTACCATTTTCAAAATTCACTTCATATTTCCCTTTAATAATCATTATTACAAATCGCATAAAACGGTGCTGTGCTGATAGGGAAACAAACTCCGGATGATAATTCGTGCCATTAAAATTAAATTTTCCGTTAAAAATCTCTAAAATGTTGTTTGATTTTTATTTTTAAATTCAGTATTAGAAAAATTTTGTGATGCCACTAAATACAATATTCTATTCTTCTCAGCGTCATTTGTGCATTTAGGCTAATATATTTGAGTCAACATTTCATGACAAATAATTCAATTATTTCAAAAAAGTTTTACATTTTATATAAAAAAAATGAATATTTTGCTTCATTAAAAGAGTATATGTCTGTGCTTTGCTTATAAGCTTAATTAAATGGTTTTTTGATGCGATAAAACATGCACAAAATGTTCCTGAATTTGCAAATTCAAAAAGTGAATTTTGATTACAACAGAAATTATAATATTTTAACAGCCATTAAGTTATCTATCTCTATTTATATATATACATATATACATACATTATATATACATATATACATATATATCCATATGTATAATATATATGCATGCGCGCTTGCGGCAAAACCGGTCTATCGATTAAATTTATTTAGTAAATTCGGCGAAACCGAAAATCTTGACACATTCCTTAAAATGTATACAAAATTATTCAAACATTTGAGTGTGAGTTTGTGTCTCTTTCTCTCTCTTTCTAATCGTCTCTTTCGCTCTCTGTGCGGTGTCACTGCGGTTAAAATAATAATTTCAATACATTACGAAACTCGAAGAAAAAAATTTCACTTGTGGTTTTGTTTACTCAAAAATTAGTACATTTAAAAATCAAAATAGGAAATGACACACACACTAATTCACTGTCAAGGAGAACTGTGTATGGAATAGCAAAGAGAGCGCGCTAATATGGTTAGTTCTGCGATTGCGTTTTAATGGCGACCGCTGTGACGATGTCTTTGGAAAATTAGGGTTACCAGCGCATAAAACGTTGGTTTTTAGTGTTTGACAGGTGTGTGTGTGTGTGTGTGCGTTTTAGCATTTCGCTCACCCAAATGGCCTAATCAAAACGGTTTTATTTGTATTTTTTTCTATACGATGCACAATTTGTGAAACATAATTATATCATAATCAGATACACCATTTATTCGTGGCTCTATGAATATATATCTATGTATATTATTAATATCTAAATGGAAGTAACTATTATGTATACCTACAAATTTTCGGTGTTGAATTTGGAGAGTATATTCAATAAAAAAACCGACGAACTTTCACATTTGGACTTGGCTTATGGCGATAGCGAGTCTACATATAGTATTTTACCTATATACATGTATAGATTCGTTGCGTTTTTATATTTGAACATTAGACTGTAATCCTATATCTCTATATATCTCTCTAATACCAAACACATTTTTCGAGAGTCTCGAAAATTATGTAAAACGTCAAATTTCAGGTGTTATTTAATGTGTGTTTGGTGATGGACATATTTGTATATGTATTGAAGTAGGTATTTTATAGTCTTTTATTATATATATTATGTATGCTTTTACACGCATACATGAGTGCAAAGTGTGTTGCATAAACATAATTATGATATATTCATAAATGTTTATACGTTTTATGTCTCTGCATCAGCATTGTTGTAGTGTATAAATATATATTTATATTAACGAAATCAAAAGCTAATTATGTAATATCACACGTGCGCATAAATATATAAAGTGTTTGTGAGGAAATGTGCAACGAACTGCCGTCATAAATAAATGCAAAGCGAAAAATGTGAATCAAATCAATTTCCGGAATGAGAACAAGAGAATTAGCAATTGCAATTTGTTAATTTAATTCTTGTAAGCTGATGGTGCAATCTTGCTGATAATTATCTATAGCAAAAGAGTATAGAAAAAAAATAGGAACTTACCCCACATATACGTCAACGGATTCGTTGGGATCTTCTCGGCCGTAACGAAGGCATACAAGAACAAGGAGTGGATCACAACGATGCCAATGATATTCTGCCACTTTGGCCTGTGCGATATCCGGAAGCCAAAGTAATTGTACGATGGCAACTCTTCGGCATCCTCTTCGGGTTGAAATTCAGCCGTTTCACACTGGCTCTGGTCACCCTCTGCATCCTCGATGCTGGTGCTGCCTTTTCTCACCTCGTTATTGTTGTTGTCCGCCTGCACGGTCTTGTGCACGGCCACAACGTGCTTACTCAACGGTTCATATGTGGTTGTGGTTGTTGTGGTGGCGGCCATGATCGACGAGCTGCCCATTGCATCGGCGTCGTTGGTCCTTGCTTCCGATTGACTCCTAAACACACAGAAGTACAACAATCTCAATTATATGACTTTCATATAAAAAAACACACTAAATTTTTTAGATGGGGTTCTTCTACTATACAATAGAAATGGTAATGCACTTAAAAATCCCCGTTCACAAGATACAATTCAAAAGACACTCACTAGAAAACGGTTTGTCCCACTTGCGGGACAGCTATTCCCAAATAATTGACAGCACTCTCGTCAGCACATACACGGACCGAATTCGTGATCCCGAAAGATAAAACTGTAATTATATCTTTTCTTTAATATCGATTGAAATGCGTTGAACTAAACTCTTCAAATTGATGCTGCCACCGCTTATATAGCCTCGGTGTCCGGTCTTCCCTCTCCCAAGCACCCATACTCACACTCACACTAACACTCACACAGTCAAATTTCAAACAATCAAAGACTAACAAAATACGAGTAAAGTGAATATAATATTTTTTTCGTCGTAGTCGTCGTGGTCGTCACACCTTCACACACATACACACACACATACACATCTATTTCCACACTAATACAATCAAATGCATAAGACGGTGACTCTTTCTTCTTGAATTTGATAGGGCATGACTATGTATCTTTTTTGTCTCGGTCCGTGAGCGCGCACTCTCGCAAAGTCGACTCTTTCACAGGTATTTGGGTTCAAATTAGGAAATTTCAGCAATTCGCACCAATGTGTTGAAATATTTTTCGTGAACACACACACACACATACACACGCACAAGTGTTTCTAATGTTTATAATTTGTATTTCAAATGTTAACACATACGTAGTTTGAGTGGACAATTTAAATAATAAATAACGTTTTTGTTTTTTTTTTTTTGGTGTGGATAATTGGGGTGAGTGTCATGTAGCTTTTTAGGCAAAGGTTGGGGTTGCGTATGTGGGCCTCAAATCATATGTGCTGGGGATCAATTTTGAGGGATAAATTATGTAAAAAATTACTTGCAAGTGAAGCAAATTGGCGTTTTTTGAGCTTTGGATCATATTTGCATGTGATCCCTGATCCATGCGGATGTGCTGCATGCAGATCACAATCTAACGTCCAGGCTGTTGTAAGTATTTAGGTGATATTTTTGGTGAATCCCGGCAAGACCAAAATGATTCTCTTTACCAGGATAAGCAGATTAATTAGTCTTCGGACACTTCGTCTAGGAGCTAGGACCAAACCCTGTTCAAAGGGTAGATTAAATACCTAGGTATTTTTCTAGACAGTAAACTATACTGTAAAAATCATAAGAACTACAAAGTCATGACATCCACCAATGCTTTGGGGCTAGGTATTTTTCTAGACAGTAAACTATACTGTAACAATCACAAGAACTACAAACTCATGACATCCACCAATGCTTTGGGGCAGTGCAGAAAAAAAGGTAAATCATCATCATCTCCAAAATAGGTCCATTGGTTTTATTTGTCCATAATTAGGCGGCTCGTGTCATATGCTGCCGTTATATGGTGACCAAAACACGAAAAAATACTGTAATTACACATCTTGTCCTACTGCCACCTTGGAGGTATGCTTTTTAATCTGCTACCGATCTTAATCTTTATAGAATCAAAGTTGAGGTCGGTGGTCATCTAAATGGCTGCTATTCCCTACAGGTCACTCCACTTTATGGAATGACACTATCCTCTGCCAATCAGTATTCCCACCAGAGAAGTTTGGAATTCGGATGGTGGTACAGTCCAACCAACGGACGGAGAGGTTTGGTACACTGATGGCTCCCTGCAATTATGTAATTCTGGTGCTGGAATACTCCGGGCTAGGACAGTGGTTTTAGTTGCGTATTGGCATGCAGAAAAAAAACAAATATCTCGTAAAGTACTTCATCAATTCTTTTGAAAATTTCTGATAAGGTTTTTAAAAGTATTTTAAATATTTTGAACTTTTTTTTTTTTTTTTGAAATTAACATCTTATAATTTTTTTCTAATAAATTTCAGTACATATTAGTTTTTATATGCAATATTTACTATACTATTTGATGTTCTAAAGTGTAAATATATTATACTTAATTTTAATCAAGGTTGCAAGGAGTTGCCAGTTTTTTTGTTTTGGTAACATATTTGAGTCATTAAGATATTTCTCAGGTTGAAGAACTATATAATTCTAAAAGTATATCATGGTTTCTAAAAAAAAATATTTAAATATATTATATAATTAATTTTAACTAAAATGAAGGTTGACGCTGAGAACCTCTCGGAGCAGCTGTGTCTCATCCTGCATGAAGTGTAGGAGACGGAGACCATTCCCTCCGAATGGAAAGATGGGAGGATCGTCCAGCTGCCAAAAAAATGAACCTTACGCAGTGTACCAACTGGCGCGGCATAACGTTGCTGAACACCGTGAACAAAGTCATCTCGTCCATCATGT
>JAAAKO020045402.1:0-26744 GCA_010015015.2 Bolitophila cinerea
TTTTGTATGTCAAAAACTATATCTGTGCCAATTTTCATGAAGATTGGACACGAATAACGAAATTTGATATTTTTTTTCAATTTTTCATATAAATGGTCATGAAAAATTAGGTAAAAACTAAATCGGCTCTAAAATTGACAATTTTTCATATTTTTGAAAAAACTCTTTTGATTTTGATTTTGTATTACAAATACTATATCTGTGCCAATTTTCGTAAAGATTGGACTCAAATAACGAAATTTGTTTTTTTTTTTTTATTTTGCTTATAAATTGTCATGAAATATAAGGTTCAAATTAAAACGGCCATTTTTACCGTGAAAATAACAAACTGGTAATTTTTACCGTAAATATCACAATCAGTCCATTCTTACCGTATAAATCACAATCTGACAATCTGTTTCCCAAAAACGTCAGTTTCTTGAAAATTTCAATGCCCTGAAAACGACATTTGCGTAAAAATTACAGGTGTTTTCCAAAAAATATAAAAGCAAAACCAAATATCTTTTTTTTTTCAAAATGGTTACAAAACATATGTTGATGCTGTTGTTTTTATTTTAACCGACCTCCCAAAAAAATTGGGATGTAGTTGAGGTGGTGGTTATGATATGATTGGTAATCCTCGCAAAATAAAAACTTACGGGGTGATAAGAATTTAAACAAAGTATAATTTGTTTGCTGTTTACTATTTTCTCTTTAGCTCCTCTCTAATTTCTGATAAAATATCTTTTATAGATACTTTTAGCCATGCCGTATATTTGATTGATGGTATTTATCAAAAGTAGTATAATCCCACCGTTCTGTAACTGTAATCCAAGTCTGTTTTAAAAAAAAGAAAATATCTGTATATATATATATTTGTGTATTTATTTATATAGAATCTTTGAATGTGTTTTGTTTGTGTGTTTTTTGTTGTTTATAAATAAAATATTATATATATATATTTTTAGAGGCTATTTACATTATACAATTTTTAATACTATATATAATATATATATTTTAAATATACTACCGTATATTACATAAATATGTGCGCGCGCTACTGTGTTCTTATCCGAACGGAAAAATAATACTATATGCACGCTGCGCCCTCTATATATGAGCGTGCGTGTGCCTATGCATTTTTACATTGAACTCGCACACTAAATATAAATAAAAATCCTAATTCTATATTGTACACAATTATAATACATAAATAATTTATACAGAGAGGGTAAGCCAAAGAATATGATACTAAACATTACAAATATATAATATGTATATTGTAAGAACGCGCAGACTACGCTTACAATAATGGTTACAAACAAAAATGGCGACACACATGCGTGGCGCCGCGATGACAGTTGAACACGTTTTATTTGCGTGGTTTACCACGCGTGGCGCTGTCTGTCATCGGCGGCACGCATATGCGACGCTAAACTATATATCACACTCAATACATTTGCATTTTGACAATAAGTGCGGTTTCAACTGGGATCCACTACAAAAATGTCACACATAAAATTAATAACATTAAATATACTAGATACTAGATATATATGTGTAGATACGTATTTTAAGAGGTTTATTGTATCGAAAATTTATACCGCGGTTAAATGGGCAGACTCCGGTGAAAGGCGCAGGCACGAATCGGTTTTTATGGTTGGTTTTTTTGTTGTAAGATTGTCTAGATGAACAATTGCTATATAGAAGCGCGGAAAAGCACTGTAGTTTTTTTTTCTCTGAGTGTATATATATATATTTGTGAGTGCTGGTATTCAATTGTAGCTATAGTTATGCTTGTTGTTAATATAGTCTAGGTCCAGTTGGCCTCAATAGGCCGTCGCGGCGCCATGATGCGGCAAATGGTGGTGGTGATGACTGAAGTGGTTGAGGTGGTTCATTGCGTCTCCGGTGGGTGGCACCGACGAGTGATACCAATCGTTCGGATGGTGTTGGTAGAGCAGGTGATGATTGTGATGGTGACCCATGAGCATGGGTGAATTGGAGGAGGTGGACGATGTGGTGGTTTGGTGGCCGCTTCCACCGCCACCGACGCCGCCGCTGCTGCTGGAGGTGGGTGCTCCGTGGTAGCTGGTCGTCGAGTGCATGCCGGCCGATGGTGATTTCGTGTGCTGGCTGCTGTGCTCCGATTTGACGGAGAGCGGTGTGTGCGCTGATTTGATGGAGTGACTGTCGCCGAGTCGGGTCGGTGGTGTTTGGGCGCCTCCAGTTATCACACTGGATGAGCTGCTGTCCTCTTCGCCGTCACTGTCGTACGTGTGTGTGGGTGACTTTTCGCCGAGGCTGCCGTGTATCTGAATTGGAGAAAAGGAATTTGTGGTTAGTGATAATTGTAAAAAAATCATTGTGATGAATAGATTTAAGCAGTCAGTTTTACTAGTGAAAATCAGTCAGTTTTACTAGTCAAAATCAGTCAGTTTTACTAATAAAAACCAGTCAGTTTTACTAGTAAAAATCAGTCAGTTTTACTAGAACAAATCAGTCAGTTTTACTAGTCACTCAGATTTACTAGTACAGTTTTCAGTTAGTCTAAAAAAGCAGTGAAACCTACCTTCATGTGTTTGCGCAGCGACGACGGATGCGTGTAGGACTTGTCGCAACCGTTCACCCGGCAATTGTAGGGTTTGTCGGACGTGTGCACGTGCGAGTGCTTCTTGCGATCCGACGAGTTGGCAAACCTTCGATCGCAGCCTTCGTGTTCGCATTTAAAGGGTTTCTCGCCTGAAAGGAAAAAAAGAAGAAAAAAACGTTAGTATAAAAAATATATTGGAGTCCAAAAAAACAGTGTTTGCGAGAAAATAATAATAATTTATGGGTGGATATAAAATTGTTTATACGATGTCACGTCGTTTAGCGACAGTGTTTGACTTTTAGCATATTTACGAGCTGATCGTAAATGTTTGTCTATATATATTTGTGTTTTCACGAGCGGGTCGTAAATGCGTTCGAGTCAAGGACGCACTCAGTTTTCGAAAAATATTTTCTTGACTTTATGATATTTTATTGCACCGGTCATAGTTCTTTGGAATTTCGCACACAAGAAAAGGTGCATCTGCGATAGCATTTTTGAGTGTACACACATTTAGTGTAGGTATATATATATGAACCTTTCCGGGAAGGCAACAAGACCCATATTGCCTGATTAATTGATTCTCGAGCGTTCACGAGAGAACAAACGTCAATTAATACAAGCGCATACTGAACACATCAATTTGTCACACGTCGAAAATAGAGACATAGAGTACACGCGCGCTCGTGCGCGCTATAGCTTGTTTGTTTGTCTTACAAATGTAGCATATAAATATATGCTATGCGCTTTATGTATATACTCTAAGAACATATGTAAATATTTACGCAAGTGCGCCGATGCACTTTAGGCAAATGGGAGCGAGAATACAATTTCTAATTTCGAGTGAAAGTTCTGTTTTCTTTTCACACTCGCTATAGGGCTGCCAGATGCGAGTGCACGCGCAGCAGCGTCTTTTCGTCTATTCCTGTGGCGTGAACAAAGCGCCGAATGACAGTTAGAGTTATCGATTACGGTCTACGAGCATATTACGCCTTGACAGAGAAAAATCGTAGTTTTACATGCATAATTAAATGCTTAATAAAGCGAACGAGAGAATCAACCCTTCTCACAATGGACGCGAGCAGGTTTTTACCTTTTTCTCCGATTATTTCGGGAATGCGACCGGCGGCGCTGACCCGACGACGACGGTAATCAGTTTTTAAACCGCCCACCAAACAATAGAGACCAAGTCACACACAAACACACGCGGCCAGTCGAGGACTCAGGAGAGAAAATATACACGCAGCCAGCGAGAATCCCTTTCGCACGCACACATAGACACAAGTCTACCAAAGGGACCCAGCACACACTGACATATTTCGTTATTTATATTTATAGTATTATAAATTCGTTGCTTTTGTTCCCTTTAAATGTTTAGTATTTTAATGTGTAAACAGGGATTTTGTAGCTTTTTATGTAGTTTTTTGGAGACGCCTTTAGAGAGCGATTTTCGGCTGGAATGATACATATAAATAATATCGAAACCTATTCGGAGAGCCGTGTCGATAAATTGAGCCTAAATGATTTGACAGAAAAGTCGGATTTGGGTTTGGCTGTAATGAAGATTTATATTGAGGAAAGACGATGCACATATCCCTTGGGTCATTCCAAAATGGTCCTTCGACACTTGGGTGATCAGAAAGGTCCATCGACGCTCCGGCGGCTAATTGATTTGTGTGAGTTTGCAATATAGGTAATGATCATATGATCAATGATCATATTTCAAGAGTCAAAATGCACATTTAAGTGTGGTCAATGATAATTTATAAAAATGCCTCAATTCTCACTAAACAAATTTCAATCCCATGCAACGAACTCCAGTCAATCATTCCAAAAAAATAAATAAAAATTAAATCATAATTGATTTATCGCTCACACGTGATCAATTCAATGTGTCATCGTACACACGATGGCTAACGATCGTGCCATCATTCAAATAGCGATCGCGCGCATACATCAAGTCGTCGCGCGTTCGTTTCACCTGCAGCCAACTTCAGATTGAACTCAATGTGCAAATGCGTGAGAATCTGCGTGCGTGCATATCGCACTAAAAACGCTCGCGGACGTTCCCGTATTATTTGTCTTTCATTATCGTATTTAAATTGAAACAGCCAATATATATGTATAAATATACAATACACTTTTATGTAATATATTATAATGTATGCATTTTAGTAATATAAAAAGAAACAAAACCGAGGCGAAAGAACGAGAGAATCATAACAGAGTGCAATTCGCGTGCAATTCACGGGCAATTCCCGCGCAATTTGCTGGCCCAATGCAACAGAGGGCGATCTTGTTAATATATAATATATGCAAATGGTAAGTCTTAAATTATGATAAAACTGTATGTGTTTGTATAGGGACGAGCAGGCGCGCGCGTGTGTGTGTGTGTTTTCTGTTAATGTCCTTGTTTATGCGTGATTCTGTATATATATGTTCTCCTCGAGCACATTTCATAATTCCAAATTTATGGCCACGTTGATTGTGCTTATATTCTTAATATCTCATACGGTATAGATATAAATATAGAAGATGTTTTTTGCAATATATATATACATATACACATATTTATACACAGTTTATTAAATATATCATAGATTAAGACACACGCAAAACAGCGAGAAGAATGTTAAATGAAATGCCACACGCGCGTGCTCCTGGCATTAGAATGCGATGCGCCGCTGGCTGGCCGCGTGAATGCGCGATACTCCGCAGGCATTCCTCGGTTGCGTTTTACGCTTGACCGCTATTTAGAGTCTGATCCGCTCGGAGTGGCTTGGGAATGGTAGTCGAGAGCCAGAGAGTCGATGTGCGTGCAATACTTGTAATATGTTTCGAGTGTGATGGCAAAATGATTGGATGGAGCTTTGATAAGGAGACCTTTACGCAAGTTTTTAATTGTCATGAGATTGATAGAAATTAAACTGGAGTTAAATTTAAAAACTTCAATTGTACACTGATTGATAATATACCAAAGATTTAATGTGCAAATTCAGAAATTCACTCCCCTTGTTAAGGAGACCTTTTTAATCGATCTGCGATAGTGAAAAATCACTAAAATCATATCTATAAGCTTATCTTCACCCGCATTTTGAACTATAACCACGCATTCTCGATCTCTCAAACTTGACCTTTATCCAGATCGCTGGGGCACCTTTAAAAATCGTATCCACAAGAATTCGCATATTCTACGAATCGAAATGCACAAATTCACCTACACACACACACACAAACTGCCCAAAATCAATGCTGTGTGTCCTCTCTAATAAAAACCCACCGGAAAAAACCGCGCACACACACGGCAAACTTTTTTCCAACAAAACACCGTATAATATTGCAATATATCGTGTGTATGTGTGTGTGTCTGTCGCGCTCTTGAACATTTGAACATTAGGTAAAAGAATTCCGGTCTCGAACACAATCAGAAACAGATAGAGCGAGAAAAAAGACGATAGAGAAAAAAACAAACTCTTGAACTCTATATTCCCGAACCTTTGCTTTGAAAATGATTTATTGCCCGAGAAGTTCGCTTTTGACTTGCTGGGCAAAGTATATAAATTGTGTACGGAGTGGAGAATAAAAAAAAAACACCAAGAAATAGGAAAGAAATATATGTGTGTGAGTGTATTGGTTATTTTAAGCTCTTAAACGATAAAGTTTTTCTGCCGAATGAGAAATGACATTGAACTTGAGCACGCAAACGCGTCTTCTAGGAAGTTTGCTTTTTAAAAAAAACGTATGTTTTGAGGAATGCGAAAATGCGATAATATTATAAGTATATTTAATATATACGCTTGAATGCTGCGATTAAGCCATCATATTGCGCGATAATGACCCGATCACCATTGCGAATGATCATATCTCACGTGATCACCGCCGAAATGTCAACAACTTATTCGACGGCAGCTCACAAAGAAGTTCCCCGTGAAATTGATCTCTTCACCGCGATTGTGTCAACACACACACACACACACAACATCGATCTTGTTGAGCGATCTTAAACGATCTCATTGACGTCTCTTGAATATGGAATAAAATCGGTAACTTCCTTATATAGAGAGTCCCATTCAATCTCGTTGAATGCCCTAATTCCCGGTTCAATTGATATAAATATTGGCAAACTTTCACATACAATGCACGCCAATCCATTGTGTTGAACCCCCGATCGAAAATATCAAATGATCGAGGCATATATACATATATATATATATATTTACATTCTAAGGTCTGAGCCTGAGCGATCGTGCGCAACCCTGAACATATACAATTATACATATATACTTTAAATACCCTCGAGAGATATTATCGCTGGGTAATAAATATTTCGACGTATTTAAGAGTAATTTATATTGAATTGCACACACAGACACATTATCGGAATGCAGAGCATGCGGCCATTGTGTGAGCTCACATAACAATGGAAAGGTCAGGCCGCACATCCGCACATCCGCAGCGCAACATCGGGCAGCATTGGGCCAAATTTTGGTGTTGCCACTGCGCGCTTCTGTCAGATTCAAGTGTGTTTGTTTTTTAATGTGTCGCAGTTTTAATTTTGGTGTTGCCATTGCGCGCTGCTGTCAGATTCAAGTGTGTTTGTTTAACATTCATGTGTCGCAGTTAAACGGCTAGCGAATTAATTAAAAACAAATTACGAAATTGTCTAACACACTTGACTTGGGCTTTGCGTGTTTTTTGTAGTTTGCGCGGGATTAAAACGCGTGTTTCTCAGCCGATCGGGTTACACCACACGGTTTTTCTGGTGTGTATTTATCCAGAAAACCGCGAGCGAGTTCTCGATCATGATAAACATGCATATATATTTTTATAAACATAACTAAACTACTATATATACGTACATAGAGTATATATATATGCATTGTTATGTAGTTCTCTGTTTGTTTTTTTTCTCCTTATATGTATTTACAAAGGTATTATTTATGTAGAACATAAAAAACTCTATGGGAGCAAAATGAGCGCAAAATTGAGCAGAGCACAGAGTATAACATATATGTGGTATGTATGTATATATATATATATGTATATATGCGTATGAGTGCACCTTTATACGGATATAATAAAATGAAAAATGATACGGGTAGACACGTCTGTGTGATGCTCGTAATCGTATAAACGTTTTAATCGAGGCACACCGCACACTCGTACACGCAGTGTGGGACAAAGTGGGTGCGCTGTAAATAGTACTTATAAAAATGAGAAATTCATTTTTTTGCATTTTTCTTTGGCTTTGACCATTTATTAGTGAGAAAATCAAAAGAGTAGCTTTTTCTTTAACATTGAAAAAAAAATAAGTGTAAAGATTTTTCTCTCAGTGTATATATGTTTTTTATAAGGTAGATATTGTTATTTTATTTAAATTTAAATATAAAATTGGACAAAATGCCCGAAATGTTATTAAGAGGTGCTCTCAGTCCATAAGAATCATGATTTAAGCCAGAACAGGTACATGCAAACAAAATTTAAATTTGAAGGTACACTGCGAAAAAATGTGTCTTAAAAAACTGACAGAAATTCAAAATTTTCAAAACACAAAAAAAACTATCTATCAAGAAAACAATTCAAACAATTAAAAAAGAACACCAAAATGTATGTAAAACAATTACGTGTCTCGTAAAACCTAGAAAACGAGATCAATCGGTGTCCATCAAAATAACAACAACAACAAAACAACACGATTGAAACAAATCACAAACAGACATACCTGAGCGCAACGAAAAAGATTTGAGAAAAAACAACAACAACAACACACGTTACCTCAACGGGTAATTTATCATAAGCGCGCTCAGGCTCGCTGCTCGCGATAGTAAAACTGACGTAAAACAGAATCTGTCAAAATTACCAAACAAGCGTGATGTGTGCGAGTGTGTGTGTGTGCGTGTGCGATGTTCTGTGCCCTGTCAGAGCGCGTTGATAATTTGTTGCTTATATATGTATTTTAATATATGTTTATGTTTTTGTTATTGTCTCGAGAGATCGGCTGCACGCGCTCGCGATCGCTAAGAATGCGCCTAAACGCTGCGTATCGCCCCGAGCCATTCGCTGGCCATATGGAATTTCGCTGGAATTTCGGGTTGCGAGGAATGTACAATTTTTTCCCCGATGCGAGAGTATAAGGTTCACACAGGTGCGCAGTCACTCAGACCCCAGCGAGTAAAATGGCGATCTTTATCGAGCAAATTTACATATGCCATCACTGCGTTGCTCGCATAATTGTGCGTCACGACTCTCGCCGATTGTATTGCTGTTGCACGGCTATCGCATCGCATCGCAGCGGCGATGATGCGCATATACATGTGGCAACCCCAAAACGTCGCAATTTGACAGCCTCATTACAATCGCACGCTCGCTCGAGCGAGTTCCCACCGCATTATGTGTGTGTGTGTGCCTTATGAAACGTATTGTTAATCTATATTATAATTTAGTATGCAAAATAAAACATTATCGCTTTTTGGGCCGAAGTTCACACACACACACACACTCAGACAGCAAATCCTGAGATGTGTTCGCTTTCTCGAGACTTTTTTTTCAGCTTCGCCTTGTTAAATTCGTTGGTTCTCGCACTTTTTGCTATATACGACCTATCAGACTGTCAATTACGACCTGTCAGATGCGCGTAAACTGTTTTTGTGATTCCCGCTCAAATTCTGACTTGGATTTGTATTCACATTTCTCTTGTTACAAATGTATATGTTTCTGACTGGGTCATACGAGGATTTGGGGAGTCTGCAATACGCTCTGTTGAAGAATGGTCACGAAGCGCAATTAAATGTGCAATGTTTTACTGCATTTTATTTGTAACGGTATTTTCAAAATTGTTCTAGGAAACACAGAAACGAGAAGAGCAAAAAACCGTTGCGATCAATTCTGACAGATCGATACGAGAGACGCACGTCATCGACGACTAGACAATGGCCACCAATCAAACACACACACACACTCACAAAACATAATTTCAATTAATTATAAAATCGTGCGTCGTCAAAAATGATTTGTTGTACATTTACGACTATAACTTTATATCTCTGTCGCGCTCACTCTCCACGTGCTATCTTCTTCTCGCTCGATCTGTATGCTTTTGTAATATCGCTTGATCTCTGTGTTTTTATGTCTGTGTTTGAGACTCGAGCGCGTGGCGATCGTGTTTTGTTGTTGTTGTGTTGTTTTTTTCTGATTGCGCACACTCACGATGAATATTTAAATTAAAATTATCGAATATTATATTCACTCGAAATATTAGAATACACAGTCCGTGGTTCGCTCGATCGCTAGATCGTTCGATCGCGCGCACTCTGTAATTAACTAATTAATAAATTATCGCATAATGGTGATTGTGATTTTGAGAGTTTCAAGAGTCTAGAGGCGCGCCGAGGCGGCAAGGACAAAATGGCTCGATCATAGACGAGATTTTATAATAATTACATTTATTGTGTCCGTGTATTTTGTGTGTGTGTGTGTGTGTCTTGTGTTTTTGCTGCGCGATCGCGCATACACGGATTTGCATTTTTGTAATGTGCCGTATTTTAGAGCGGATTGCGTCAATGTTTTGTGGCTTAGCAACACGGTTTAATGATGGCATTTATAAGCTGTAATGGTATTGTTGGTTTTGTTTTGACACATATAGCAGCGTCAGATGGCGGCAGCGCAGATGCCGCAATTTGCCGGATACTTTATGGTGAGCAGATGCGCGCTGATACAGGTACTCGCGTGACATTATACGCAAGCGCGCTTGCGATTGCGATCGTTTGCATGGTGATCGCGTGTGATCGCTTCCAATTATCGTGTATTTTTGTTAAATGAATTATACGAAATGATCGCGATCATTTCGACTGAAACGGCATGCGATCGCGAGTATGAAAAAGTAGTTTATAAATTCTTAAATTTCTCAAATATACAAAATATATAAATTACACTGACGCGATCGTTATGTGTCCAAAATGTCAATCGAATTTAAATCTTTGTCATTAACACGACCGCATCGATCGCGATCGCACTTATTATCTATATACACCCTGATCCCAATACAAAAACATACAAAAAAACCTCGATCGCTCGGCGTTCAAATGTAAATGAACGATAAAAATGCATGTTCGACGACATAATTTGTGTTAATTGGTCGCACCGGGACGATCGCACATCGGAGCGATCGCTCACCGGTGATAACCCCGAAAAAACAATGTCGCCCATCAATTAATTTACATTTTAATAGTCGACTCAGCTCGACGATGATATTGTCTCGCTGTATTGAAATATATATATATATATATATAGAACCCCGTATCTCGATCGCTCGCGTGGCTTGGCGCCGACGACACACTCGCTCATCAAGATTTTATGACCCAAACGTCCAGCGCATCCGAAACAGCCACACACAAAAAAAAACTCTGTTTTTCTTGAGATTATCTGTGTGTGTTTTTTTTGTTCTTGTTTCTTTTGTAAATTTGTCTTCGTTTTATTAATTTCTTGTCCGCACTGCACCGAAAACAACGCACCAAAAAAAACGAGCAAATACAAAACGATTTCGTGTGATGCTTATGTTTTTTTCGATAGGCGATGAGGTTCTGGGGTTCTGGAGCGCGATGCGCGCATATGTCACGTTGCCGGGCGACGCGTGCCGGGTACCAACACACACACACACTCGGCGATTATTTATGCGATGTATTTAATATCATCTGAGAGCGCCTCAGCGGCGGAGGCGGATAACGATCGCTCTCGCGCGCGCGAGTTTTGTGGAGTTTGAGTTATTTGGCGCCCTCCCGTCGCACTTTTATGGGCAAGCACGCAAATGCACGCATATAATAAAACAAAAATGGTATACGCAATCTCTAAATAACAAAAAAGTGCATCTCGCCATTATTTTAATGGGCGCACATTTT
The DNA here is from genome assembly GCA_010015015.2 of Bolitophila cinerea. Taxonomy (NCBI): domain Eukaryota; kingdom Metazoa; phylum Arthropoda; class Insecta; order Diptera; family Mycetophilidae; genus Bolitophila; species Bolitophila cinerea. Next base: position 11,464 of record JAAAKO020045402.1, read on the forward strand.
TTTAATGTCATTCATAAACAAAAACAAAATATATACTTTACAGTTTACACTTTGTATGTCTCGACGATAGAGTACTCTGTCTGTATAGTATTTTGCAAATGGCTACTCGCTGGCGCGGAGCCGCTGTAACTACAATTTGGTGTATATATAACAGTATATAAAACCTAGAAATGCGTACGAATACATACGCACCCCGTTTTGTGTGTGCGTATGTATATATATACATAAACTGTTGGTTTACCCCTGCACGCGAGCAAAACGCTCGCGCGATTTCACAATCAAACTCGGCTCGGGGGTTGTACAAACGTGAGCGCACGTCATCACCAGACAACGCGCCAGGGTGGTTTCGATGCGATATATATGTATACAGTATATAATTTTGTATATATATATATATATATGTATATTGGTGTGGCGGGGATTTAGATGTCAAGGGAGCTTTCGCACGTTGATGTGTGCGTGTGTGCGCTTACGATCTGTGTACACTGGTATGGGTATTTACATATAATATATATATTATATATACATTTATTTTTGTGTATATATATAGGATTTTGTGTATACACATAAGTTACGCAATACATAGCAAGCGAATTTCCATTGATGAAGTCTAATATTTAGGAAGAAATTTTTGGTCATAGATTTTCGGGGTTTTGCGATGGAGATCAGCCTGTAGCGGGCGATGATGATATTGCTCCATATTATGGCATGCCTTTTTTGAGGTTAGGAAGTTTGGATCGATATTATGATGTTTGTGGTAACAGACAGAATATAGCATCTACTTTTAAACCTGTCGCTGGTCTTACTGGTACTGAAGAACTGAAAAAAAATGTCATACAGTTCGCTTCCTTTAAAAAAAATTGTATCCACATAACCTCAAAACCTATGTAGTTCATCTGCAAAACCTCAAAATTTATATATATTTATATATTTATAAGAATACAAAATCCATATAATTTTCACAATTGAGCTGCATTTTCGTTTATGATGTATAAGTAAGCTAAGTTTTCAAAAAAGGTATTTCAGGCATAATAAACGAATCAACATAACCTCAAAACGACTTGAAGTGTGAATATGATCAGCCTAATAGTAATAAATAACAAAATAGCGCTAAAATGTTCAGCTCTCATATTATGTTAAATATATTTAAACTTGAAAATGTTTTGCTTATAATTTGCAACATAACCTAAAAGTGCTAAAGTGTGGTTATGTTCACAAGAAATTCAAAATCTCATCAATAACACAATATAAAGTTATTTACTACTAAAAACCTTGATTAAATTGTATATTAATAAACAAGCATCACTCCATCAAATCGTATGGCTTGTTTTGACAACATCACCTCTCATTAAAATTAAGTGAGGTTATACTCTACTTAAGATGATCTCCCACAGCGCAATCGCCGCCACGCCTCCTGCACCACTGCATGCTCCTGCTGCACCGAAAGTGAAAAATCATCATCGCCGTGTGCACTTCCTTGTTCCGTTCTGTGGATGCGCGCAAATGCGGGCGGCGTGTGCGAGCGCGCACATGTCAATTAACCATGCGCTCGGCGGGCGCGCGCACGCCATTTAACCTGTGTGCATCATGCCGGGCAGGTAAACAAACACACACACACACACTAATAGCCCATCATTTAAATTCACTTAAAAGCCGATTATTTGCCACTCGAAACGTATAATTTAAAGGTATATTCGCACAGCGGCGGTCCGTGCTACCGCTCTTGCAAATTGCGAGCGCGCGCTCGCGAGAGTAGCCTAAAGGGCTATTTCGCTGTGCCAGTGTTCACCTGGGCAACGCTCGTCTTTGTTTTAAAAGGTTTGAACGAAATACTATATATATATATGCGGATGAATATACGGATTTATATGTATATTTTAACATAAATAATATATAAGATAAACCATGATTATATATATATTATAGACTCACAGGTGCGCGCTCCGTGTGTCCGTTCCCTTTTCATCGTTTATTCTGGGTAACCCTCCACGCAACGCCCACAACTCACACACACACGCAAACATTATAGAAATACCTTTATTTTTACATTATTACATTTGAATTCCGTTTTGCTCCTCTTTGGAAATGGGAAAAACACACACACACACATACTGATAATCCAACGCCCGCCATCTCCATCACACACACACCCCCCGCCATTCGTTCCGTTTGCGCGTGTGATTTTGTAATTAACTTTTTTCTGTGTGCATGTCGCTTTATGCTAATTAGGGGTTGTGCATGGGTGAACACACACACACATACACTCGCATAAATCAGTCGCGTGTGTTTAATGACATTTTATTTAACACACCGGAATTATATGTGTTCGTAAAATTGTGGCTAGCTTGAGAAATTTGTTTTTTTGTTTTTAATTAATTTTTTTGTCGAAAATATGTTTTTCTTTAATTTACCATATTGTGTCAACCAAAAAAAATGGCCGCACTGAAATTGAACGGGTTTAATTGGCAAACACTATATTGTGACACACACACAGAATGCCCATTCGACAAGGATTTTATTGGATCAATCATATTTTGTTCAAGTGACCGCGTTTTGCAAAATTTGAGGTTAGCTTTAAAAAAATATAAGTTTTATTTTAAAAGAAGAGATAAGAATATCGTAACATGGCCACAGTCCAAATTTTGAATAACAAAATATTGTGACACTCACAAATCGCCCTATCGACCAAAAAGGTAATTGTGACACTTACAAATGGCCCTTTAACGACAAATATAAGTGCATATAATCGGCCAAGAGGGTTGGATCAAAAGATCGAGGATGACTGTTTGCAAACAAATTCGATTGCAATTCCGCAGACAGGCGATGCCGATAATCAATCTTACCTCAAAGCAATGGCTCCGAAAAATGAAAATATCAAGGGGAAGATCGTGCTTCTTGAAAACAACAACAGCACCTCATCAACCGTATCGAATTGTCACACGCACACACTCAGACACACAGACACGCACTTAACAATGTGGCAACATTTTTCATTGGATGGATCCTTTTTTAAAAGTCTGCGCGCGAGCAAACTCATAATAAATATACTATCGTACATTTGAAAACGATGTTGCATAAGACCGAAAGACCTTGCGTGCAAATTGTGTCCTCGTTGCTCGTCCTGTGCGCGCTCCTTGAATTTACACGCTGTGGCGCAGAAATCACACACACACACACACGATCTTTTTGTTTGCCCTCGTGTGTGCGTTTTTTCGGCTGCCTCTCGAGAGCATTTACACATTGTGAGAATATATACATATATAAATATATACAGACACATTCACACAAAACACACAGGCGTCGTTTCAACACACACACACAATACGGCTTGTTATCCTCCGTTTAAAAGCAAATTCAAGAGATCGCACACAATAAGGACGATTTCATGGATTCGGTGTTGTACAATATGATGATGTTGTATGTGTGTGTGTGTATGTATGTGTGTGTGTGTGCTGCGTAAGCGCAAAAACCTTGGCTATAAACCTACAAGTATGTGTTTGCCTGCGATGCGGCGGCGGTGTCCTAGACAAAAGGATCTCTCGACCTTTGTGTGTTTGCACACGGCTTGCGCACAATGTATAGTACTATATGCAATGCACTCGTTGTTGTTGTTGTTTTTGTTGTTGTTTGTTGTTGTTGTTGTTCTATAGACTGTTTGGCCTGCGATATTGCAGCAGTTTAACATAATAATTTAATATCGATTTAGGATTTGCTGGTGATTATGAAATGTATGTATTTATGTATAGGCAAGAAGAGGCGAGCTGAAAGAATACTTTTAGCCGTCAATGGTATCCGCTTGTACCTTCTACTATCCATAATCGATCAGGGCAAGGATACAGAGGATATTCTTACATTATTATAAGGCTCAAAATTTATTTTTAATTAATTAAAATAAAATATTTTTTAAAACAATTTAAAAAATTATGGGTTTTATTGAGAAGAGGGCATCACTATATTCTTAGTCTATATAATCCGAGATTAGATGGACAACACTTTTAACTATTTATTCTGTAAAATCCACCGAAGAGAATTTGAACTGAGTTTAGGCTCGAAAGAAAACGATTTCCTTTGGAATTTCTGAATTTAAATCTATAGATGATAATTCCTCGATTCGATGTGTAGCGAAGCTGGCAACACTTTTAAATAACCATCTAGCAAATACGACGTCAATGAGATAGATATTACCATGACTGAATGAGAATTTTAAATTGTTTCAGGAATTCAAAATTGGTTTAATATATCAATGCCTGATTTAAACTCGAAATACTCGTTTTAAGAAGAATTTGATGAGGTGTGTGAAGTGGCAACACCAAAATAGCGCATTTGGAATGTATTGGGTGTGCTGTCGAAGATGTTGCGATGATGCGATTTTAAAGGTCATCAGTAGATATTTATGAATTTCATTCAATCGAAAATGGACAATTTTTCATTGCCATCGATTAAGGAGACTACTCAAAAAAATGTCACCGTAAAATCTAAGAGTTGTTTTAGCACTAACCAAAAAAAGCGAAAATTGCTATTTTTCCTTACTCCAAATTTCATAATAATTGAAATGAATAAAGTAGCACCTTAAAAACCATAAAAAATACAAACACCCGAAAAAATCTCCTTGCAAAAGTCCTCAATTCAAATAAATCCTAATCTATAATCCGAAGACGTCGAAAGCCTACGAACACACAAATCCAATTGTTACACTTCCTCTGCGTACGTTTGTGCCGCAATCCTCGGTCTACACCAGAAATGCACTTCAAGCGCATCAAAAATCAATACCGCAAATTCTAATTGTTCACCGAAGCCTGCATTTACATAATGCCGAGCATCCGACGAAAAAGAACCTTTGTTTGTGCGGGTACAAGCACAAAAGGGCCGCCACGCCGCCGCCGACCGCCACCAGCACCACCATTTCAAGAGAATGCCTATAGATGTTAGACACCTTGCCAATTCATCGGAGTGCTCTAATCTGGTTTTAAGCGCAAATAACGGCACAATACACACACACACACTCTCACGGCTCACGATTCTATTATTATTAACACATATTTTTTTCAGTGTATACAGTAACGAGTAGGAGCATACATAATAATAATGTCGAGCAAAATCTATGGCACTCGAACCGCAAAGAACAGCAAACAACCAAATTCGAAGCCTCCGAGGATAATCTGCTCAAGGATATATACATCTATACAAACACATCTATATAATAAGAGGGATTATGATTTGTTGTTGTTGTTGTTGTTGTATTGCGAAGGTGCGTGCGACTGAGCTACCGGAGATTTTGAACTTTTGTATCGTCAGTGGCAGTTGAGATTGGGTGTCTCGATAGTGTCGTTTTAATGTGTGTGGACAGTGTGATGACTTGAGATGAGTATCTCGTAAGGTTTTTCTGAGGGTGGTTGACTCGCGCAAATGGTATTACCTCGAGATAGGCAATCTCAAGTGGCATTACCTTACCGCAGATTGAAAATCTAGCGAAGAGTTTTTGACTCTCAATTGATATTACCCAGAGATATGCAATCTAAGAAGGTCGAAGCTATATATTGGCTTTATTATGGCCTGTTAAAGCTATATATTAGCTCATAACACATATATACATGACACCATAAATCATCAGTGTTGCCCGATGACAGCCAAGAAAACAATAAATAAAACCCGCAAATGCGCGCGATGAGCGCTATACGGCTGACCTCTTGTGTGCGTGAGTCGCATCCTGAGAATCGATTACAAATTACCTGAACTGAACGAGATTATTTATTTATTCCTACACATAACCCCAAAAACACTCATCGTTCGCAAGAAACTCTAACCCCTACATATACGCTCACAGGCCAGTTGCTGGCACACGCAAAGCACGATATAAAAATAAAAACAAAAAATGATACAACATTTAAGAGCAATAAGCATATATAATAAGCTAGAGAGTAAGCAAGCGAGAGAGAGAGGATAAAATCCATGCAGCCAGCCACAGTGCTCGCTATAGGTACATATAAAATATATATATACAATTCAACAAATCACAGTGTCACATAAATCAAATTTTCCAGCGAATCGTGCACTTGGTGGAAAATTACAATAATTCCGAACATATTCGAAACAGTAAAAAGATATTGTTCCATGCACTTATACAATATAAACTCTGCAAGATCATAAATCGCGCACGCGCGTTTTGCATATGGCAATACCCGTGTCCATGTGCATGTGCATATGTGCGCACATGCAATAAGTGTATATACATAACCTCACTCTGAGAATTTTATTTATATGTATGTATAGGTATGTGAACAAACGAATATATATATATATATATATAAAATAAAATGTGAAAACACTCATAAATTGCACAAGCATTTGTGCGAGATTCGATAAACGGCCAAAGTGGCGGAGCTGCGCTTATGCTGTTGTTGTTGTTGTTGTTATTATTGTTGTTGCTATTGCTGATGTCGTTTTTGTTGTTGTTGTTGGTGGTGGTGGTGGTATTCTTGTTTGGCTCGTCCAGACCAATAAAATATATGTGAGCACGCAGCAACATTATAATGTATATTTACATACAATTACTGCGAAATTAATTGTATGCCTCGATTAGCGAGCTGCCGCATGTGTGTGCCTATATCTGTATATATATTTATATTTATATATATATATATATATAACTATATATAGCGCTTATTTTACTGTATATATCGCACGCATGGATGTTGCCAATAAGGAGACCTATTAATATGTGTGCAGACAATTTACAATTCAAATAACAAATTGCGCGCACGAGGAATGCTACACATCGCGGATTCGCGAGGCTGCGTGGGCTTCTGTGTGTGTGTGTGTGTTTGCTGTGTGCGAGAGTATTGATTTCATAAATGCGTGTTTATAGATGGCGCATCGAGCGCGTTGTGACATTGAGACATTAGACTCGATTATTGGTAATATCATATAATAAAGCACACACACTTCGAATCTTTATTGGAATGTGCGTCGGGCAAAACGTTAGTGCGATGAATTCATTGGCAGTGTTATGAGAAAGTGCGATAGAGAGAGTGGTAAAGAAAGAAAGAGATAGAAAATAATATGTTTAAAAAGCCCTAATTTAACAGTCTGCGATCAGTTTTACTAGAAAATTTACATAGATTTTTATTATAGATACAAATACAATCAGCCATGATATATACGCTTATATATCGTATCTGGCAACACGAATCATCAACATTTCTTAAAATAACTATTTTTCAAGTTATATAGAAAGTCATACAATATTTGTTTTTTTTCTTTTATATTCACAAATGAAAGTATGGCGAATTTAAGAGAATTACATTTTTGGAACTGACGCAGCTATCGGTAAAACCTTAGTTAATATTTCGGCTCGGTAAAGGAGATTAGTACTGAATTTTATAATCCGGATCTTGATGATATTAAACTACTAAGCGTAGTTCTTTTAAAAAAAATATAGAATTTTTTTTCTGGCTTACGTGGAGCCCAATTTTTGCCTTATCAATTTGCATTAAATTTAGATTTAGATTATATTGTAATTAAAAATAATTATGTTCATCGATGCACATATTTTAAAAATACAACAACAACAAAATATCCTCTTATCATTCCAATTTCAGGAAAGTCTTCTTGATTTTCTGAATACATTCCATCAGGCAACACTAAATTAAAAATAATACATAATCCCATTGCCACCTCACAATCAAATTCCATATATATGTTTTATGTTTTTGCCCTATAACCACGCGTGCTCACCAGGCCCCGCGCGGGCAGCACTTGATTACTCATCTCGAAAATATCTTAATCCCTTCTCGCGCGCCCGCTCGATCCTCCTCCCGCCTCACGATACACACACTCGACCTTATAGCCATTCTCTATTGTTGGCGTGGCCAGAGCGCGCGCGCCCGCGATTTATGATTAATTTCAAATTGGTATTTATGTGCGATGTGTTTTTTGCGGTGCGCATTGTGCTGTTGTTGTTGTAATTTTTGGTCCACCGCATAGTTGTGAAGCACATCAGAGAATGTGAAACAACAACAACAAATCGTGGTGTATATGTGTGTGTGTATATGCAAAGCAGACATTTTTGCACAAACCGCGCACGATGGAATTCAGCGCGAGGCCTCGAGAGCCATTTGGCGATGCTGTTTTCAGGTGTTGCTCGACAAAATGCATATAAATAAATATTTTTTTAGTATATAGTATATATATATAGGTAGATATCGCGTGCTTCTCAAGGGGTTCCAGGTAAAGCGTTTTTTTTCGCTCCTCCGATTCAGCATCATATATATGTAGTAAATATATCTATATATACTATATGCAATATAGTTATGTTATATTCTACACATAGTTTAAGAGTGTGTTTGTTTTTTTCACTCCGCGTGTGTGCCAAAAATATAAATTGGAAATGTCATTTCTTCTTGGGTCGCCAAGTGTTGTTGTTTTTCAGGTGCATATACTATATATATGTAACCTCAAACATGCGCGCAACCTATTGTCCGGCACGAAAGTCACCTTTTTTAGGTATATATCTCGATGCTGGTCGACACACAGGATTATGTTGTTGTTTTTGTAGGTGTTTTTGCTTGTTTTTTTGTTGACGAGGGCGGATAACAAGAAATTTGCAAAATCGTGCGTAAACACGATCGTGCGTTCCTTTTTATTCTTGTGTTTCTGAGTGTTTGTATATGTCAAAATGAGTAGCACCCTCAAATCCAATTTAGATTAGCGCAGGCTTGACGATCGCCTGAAAATTAAAGGTATACAGGTCGCAGATATCTGGACTGACCGATCTGTGCGGTAAGTTAAACGAAATGTAATTGATATGTGTGACTTGGATTGAGGGCTTGGTAAATGGGATCTTTGAGAGAAATGGAGATTGGAGGATATATTGGAAGAAAATGTTGAAATTTAGCTATATTTAGATTAGCTATATTTAAATCGATAAATAGAGGCCTGATTATTAAAAATCTGATAACCTTCTTATAATTTTAAACTTCAAAAAGCCTATTTTTAATATTTCAAATAAAATTTCATCCAATTTTGCACAAGTCCTACAAGTCCCACAGATAAATTTGAGACTCTTCTTTTTTCGCCGCACTCAATTCTAATTTCGCTCCGTATGCTTGCGCTGCGTACATCACGGAATCCACCGCCCTACTCCCGTCTCTCCCCTCTCTATCGCGCTCCAGAAATTGTTGCACTCGATGATTACAAAATTATGCGCGCAAATTTTGCCATAAATGTACATGTACAATTTCGCTCCATTCACACGCCCAATTCGCTATACATGTATTGAAGCGCCAGCATATAGCTGTATAGTGAAAATCTATACGTAAAGCTCGTTGCATATAGAATTAATGCATTCAAATTGCCAACGACGCCGACGTCGAGACGCGATGCTAACGCCAATTTCTGAGGATTATTTAAAGGGAGCGCATTTAAAGAGAGACGCTGCCGATGACGCCGCCACCGCCGCACCGCGCTGCGGGTATCTTGCGCAGTTTGAGTGCGTTGTTTGCCGTGTCGCTGCAGTGACTCTAAGGGTGCAGCAGATGCAATTGTTTATTTTTGTATAGTGATTTTTTAATGGTAATTTTCTTGATTTTTGGTCATTTGGTTATGAGGAATCTGTGTATTAGTTACATCAAATCCTTTGAGCCGGATTTAGTCATAGGCTGTTATTGGTCCCTCGAGCCGGATATGATTATCAGTTACTATTAGCCCTGAATTTGACCAAATTGTGTTTTTTATATTAGCCTTTTTTGTTTTGAGATAGATTAAACCACAAGATTTTTTTTGGTCCTTTGAGCCGGATATAGTCAAAGACTGTGATTGGTCCCTCGAGCCGGATATGATTATCAGTTGCTATTAGCCCTGAATTTGACCAAATTGTGTTTTTGTATATTGACCTTTTTAGTTTTGAAAGAGATTAGACCACAAGATTTTTTGGTCCTTCGAGCCGGATAAAATTAATCTATGTTTGGTCCTTCAAACTTGTTTATTTATTACACAGATTTTACCAACTATTTATTATGAGCTAATTTTGGTTCTTCGATCCAAATAGAATCAACGTTTTTTGTTGGGTATTTCCTTAAACTTCTTTGGATCCTTCGAGGCAGATCGTATCATAAGCTATATATTTGATCCTTTGAGCTACGTTTGGTCTTTCGAGCAAGATATAACCAACTTTTTCGGTCAGTTTTGGGTATGTTCTTTTTTTGGTGGATCCGTATATGATGAATCAGGTTTAATTAAATAAAAATCTACTTTTGGATCGAGCCGGATATAAAGATATCATTTTTGGGATTTTAACGGCAAGCTCATTTTGGTTCGTCCAAACAGATGTGACTAAATTATACAGTTGAATGTAAGCAAATTGTATGTATGTCCAAATTATGTGGTCTTTTGGGAGAAATTAGACATAAGCTTTTTATTGTCCTTTAAAATTATCAATAATTTCAGTTTTTGGTCCTTCGAGCCGGATATGTCCAACAGCATTTTATTCATTTTTTTAAAGGACATATATGATCATAAACCTTTTATTGTTCTTCAATGCAGATTTAACAAAAAATTTATTTTTGTGGTCCTTCTAGCCGTATAAAACATAAGTAAATACAAATTGCATGCATAGAATTTTTATTTATTAATTCTTCGAGACGAAAATGATCAAATAATATGTTGGTCTTTTTAGCTGAATTTGGCTAAATTTTATTGTCGAGAGAGATATGACCATAAGCCATTAATGGTCCTTCAAGTGAGATTAAAGTTTGTGATTCTTCGAGTCGGATATGACCATTAGCATTTTTAACATTGGTCCTTCAAAACAGACATGATCAAACAATATGATGGTCTTTTAAGTCGGATGTAACCAAAGTGTATGGATTTCCGAGAGATACATGATTTTCAGCCATTTTTGGTTTTAAAGACAGATATGACCAAACAATTACCTAGTCCATCAAATTTCCTTTCCATTTTTTACCAATTGAATGAAAACAAAGTTCGGAATAACAGAATGGCCTCAAATAGCATATAACAGACCACCCAAACACCAAAACATTGTCCAACATCCGGTTCGAAAGACCAAAATGCATTCGCTGCCTGAATTCAATCTGAATTATAGAACCAGCTTACAAAAATTCAAATCAATAAAAATGATGTGATTTCCATCTATCCGTTAAAGAATTATAAATGTTTATATATCGACCACCCCTAGATTTTGTGTATTTTGAGCACGCTCACTTAAAACACCATAAAAATCCTTAGTCCTTGGTTGGTGTTCCTTCTTGCTTCTTTGCGAACGTTTTTTCTGTTTTTTTTTTGTATAGTTGCGTTTATATGGTTTTATATACGATCTCCATAAACAAGCTCGTATAGTTAGATAATATATATTTACAAAAGTTAAAACGTCAATTTTATATATGGCGCACATCCGTCGTGCTGAACGCGGGGGACTCGCTGGACGGACTCGTCGGATTTTTATGGCCCAAAGGTGTGCGCATACATCAGAGATATATATGGCAGGCATCGTATATACGCATATATAAAATAATAATTCTTCAATATAGTGTATGTATATATATTTTTTTATGTATATGTTATTGAATTTCTACTGAAACATTGCAACTTTTTGCATCTGCTGGCCATGCGTTGCAATAAATGCGCTCGCACGCTTGTTTGTTTACCGTGACTGGCCAGATTTTATGGCTACACGCAAGCGCACATCTTTATTCTCCCGGTTTAACGCTATAAGAGGCTTGTACATACACGTACGCTGTTATACGCCAAGATGCGTGGATGATATGGCCCAATTACGGTGATTCACACGCTGCGCCTCGACACCTTCAATGCGACACCTTGTCGAATCAATTGCCGCCTGATTACCTCCGGCCCAGAAACGCCGTGCTGCTCTGCATATGTGCTGATGAAGTGTCTCAAGGAGTCTTATAGGTTTTACACGCGCGAGTCCACACATACACACACACACTTGATATATAATGCACACAACGGCACAATGCACAAAAACACCCGAAGCGAATGCGCACAGCGTACAAAAAAGCGCATGTAAACACACTCGCTTATCTCAAGTGACACCGCACACTCGAAAAGGCGTCAAGATGAAACCGTAGATGCTAATTTATTGAAGGCATATACGGCAGAGGTCGCGCGGAGGAGGTGTGGTGTCGTGTGGTGCACGCTAGCCTGTGAGACTTTGTTTGTGGTTGTTTTTATTTGTTTTTATTTGTTTTTTCGGGAACATTTGATATTTTTCAGAAATCTACGTTGGGCGGCAGCCACACGAGGCATTCAAGTGCGAATGAGACTATGAGACGCCCTCGCGCAAGCGCGAAAATCGATATGATCGTATTGGGTTTCCTGCGTTGGTGCAATTCTACGAGATTCGAGATCAACTCAAAAAAAACTGCCACTTTTGTCAATTTCAATTTCAATTTCATCGATGACATAAAACACAAAATAAATTGCAGATTAAATCTCCCTAGATCAAAAAAATGTATGGCATTAACAGAGACATATAATATATTTATACATATTTCTATCAGGCACACTAATAAAGACCGATCTCGTATAACTGACAAAACACGACGGTGCGTGTCAACTTGATCCTTATTTATGAGCTCATCGCGGACAATGTCGCGTCGTCGGGCGCAACGGAACCGATCCGTATCTGGGTTGACTAAATGCACGGAGCGCGCATGCCCGCGTAACTTGTTTTATTTACACACACACACACACAGACGCAGGCAGCATATAAATATGCCAGGACTATAATCCTTTCTAATACACTCATCCTGTCTGCGAGCCGGCTCTGTGTGTGTGTGTGTGTGTTTGGCTCGTTGTGTTTATGTGTATAGCACCCATTTTGTGCCTCAACAATTGGGATTTATAACAAATATTCATATAGAAATCATTTATAAGTACTTTTGCAGGATGTATACAATATACATATATATAGGACATTTGTGCGCATCTCTCACTCAATATTGCTACGTCTATCTCGCTCCCTCTCGAACTATCTCTGAACATAATCCGAAATAAGGGTGGTGGCCCGGCTGAGGTGTGCGACAATGGCTTGTGTTTACCGTATATATACAAAGCCTATTAGGGGCCCTCGATGGTTCGGCGCGAACATATTGTCCTTGTCCCTTTTCTGTATATATATAAATATATCGCGCACTCGCTGTGTGTTTACACTCGTATTTGTCATGCACCAATACATTCGAATGCAAATGTGTTTGTGTGTGTGTGTGTGCGTGTCAGAAACACCAAAGGTGCACACATATAAACTCGATGGGTTTTTTAGCGCGTTGTCCTCCATTGTACTGCATTTATGTACTATTTACGAGTATATACAGTGAAAAGCAACCCCAAAATGCGCGAGCATAAATAATTCATCACATTTTTAGATGAATAGGGCTAATGTTGCTAATCACTCACACTATTTTTACTGCGCCTAGATCACGGGAAAAAACCGACTGTAAATTGATAGGTTTTTTTGCGTGCGTTTTTTGGATGCGCGCTGAAATGGGAGGGATTCGTTTTGGGAGAGGATTTCGAATAAACAGGACGGACAGACGTACTGGGAGCGATTGCCTGAAGATGTGGGCATATGTGAATGATTATGATGAGCTCGTACAATATAGTTAAATGTAAAACAAAAAAAATAAATAACAAATAAATAGGCAAGATAATTTGCGTGCGTTTCCTGAAATATTGGTCCCTCGAGCCGGAAATTACTAAACCCAGAATTGAGACAAATTAATATATGCAAAAATTCTGCTCTTTTAATATAAAAGATGTAAGGACAAGTTTTGTTAAAAAAAACCTCTAATTTGGCCTTCCCGGCTTGAGGCGATGAACACCTAAAAACCCTAAGTCCACTTATCCACAAGCAGCGATCTTCACACCCGAAACCAGCTCATCACACCAGCAGAGATAAAGTTTTTTTAGTATACCCAGAAATATCAGTCTTTCTATCCAGATAAAAATAAACCAATGACCAAATAAACGTATTTTTGTATTGTTCAAATTAAACTATTCAACTTTTGAAATATTTGATGATAAAATATTAAATTAAATTTAAAAAAACATCAATAAATTATAAGGCTGAGCTTTGGTCGGCAGGATTATACAAAAGCAAGCAGTTCTTTTTCTGAAAACCCAAAAATATCAGTTCTTCGATCCTGATAATAATAAACCAATGACCCAGAAAATAAATTTAAGTGTGGTTCAATTTTAGCTATTTGACCTTTGAAATATTTGAAGATAACTTATATTTAACTTCATATTTTTCAAAAGTCAAATAGTTAAATTTGAACCATACTAAAATTTATTTTCTGGGTAACAATCTAATGATTAATCGAAAACTGCATTAATTGCTAGAAAAGCAATTAGGAAATAAAAAAAAACTCAATCAACTTGCGCAGGAGTTGTATTTATAGTTCCTATTTCATTTGTTTTAAATTTTATTATTAAATTATTAAATTAAATTCAATTATTAATAATCGGTTCCTTTGATTTTGGTTAGAAGGTTTCTTTAAGGCAAGAAGCTAAGTTTTTGACTGCCTGAAGAATTCCTTTAAATAAAATGTATCGGGTTTTTATAATTGGTTTACTTCTATACTCTTTAAATATCCATATTTTTGTATTAATTAAATGCATATCGAAAATGTGATTTGTTTAATTTAATCATTGTGTTTAATAATAATTATTATAGCATTTTCGAAATTCGATTTGATTAATTTAATCATTGTTTTCTCAAAAGGTTAGTTTCCTTTTAAAAAAACTAAAATTATTCAAATTAAATTTTCGATTTGCTGTTTTATGTTTGACTTGCTGTATTGAAAGTTTTTTTATTTATCTATAAATAAATGAAAAAGAGTCTAAAATAATAAATTATTTAAAAAAATATGTATTATCAAAAATTATTGGAATTGACTGTTACATAAAAAATATCACAAATAACTGATCCTCAAACTTAACCTTCCGACCATCTATTGTCTTTTCTACCCAGCGCTAATTTTTAATTTTCTAATAAAACTTTTTTTTAAATTATAAAAATTGCAATCAAATATAATAATAAAATAACTTTAAAAAAATCGTTTATGTTGAGTTTATTGTTTGGTTTTTCTAAAATTCCGTGGGTGAAAGGCAGATAAAGTTTCATCGTTTAAAGATTATTCATCAAAAAAAAACAATTATGGCCAAGAAAAACATTAGTTTTTATTTATTTAATTGTTCGCTTGTTTTTATTTTATTTTTAAGTGTAAATTCCATTTTTTTCG
>JAAAKO020045403.1:0-11686 GCA_010015015.2 Bolitophila cinerea
ATCCGCATACATAAGGCATTTGGAGTTGGTAAATACAGTGGCAATATCGTTTATAAACAGATTGAAAAGAAGTGGTCTCAAGTGACTACCCTGGGGCACCCCGGATCTCACCGTAAACAAACTAGACCGCCAATGCTCGATCTTAACATATTGTATTCGACCGTTTAGATATGATTGAATCCAACTCAAAAGAGATGAGTGCACACCTATTTCGTGCAAGTTTTTGATAAGATAGCTGTGATGCAATCTATCAATAGCTTTGCGAATCACTTTACACAACATCAACATGTGTTCTACCAAATTCGTCGTAGTTGACCGACCCGACATAAAACCGTGTTGATTTAACGATATCGTTCTTCCTAATTGACCAGTCTTCACATCCCGAACCATTGACTCTAAAAGTTTAGCTATAGTAGGCAAAATAGATACCCCTCTGTAGCTAGAAATATCACTTCTGGAACCATTTTTTAAAATGGGTGTGATATAAGATGTTTTCCAACGATCTGAAAAGACACCGGATGCAAGTGATAAGTTGAAAATTAACTGAAGAAGCTCATTAATGCTCAAAAACGAATTTAAGACATCACTGCGAGTAAAGGACATGTAACCCAAATCAACGCTTTCATAAACTTCAAAAGGTTTATCTGAGTAGCGGTCCATACGAAACAATGCTTCATCCGAAATGTCAACATTTTCAAAAAAAATACCAAACATTTCACATATGTTCATGATATTAGAAGTTTTTACATCGTCATACCTCATCATCGAAGGAAAATCTTTTGTCTTTTTCTTAGTGTCCACGTAGAATCACGACCTGTCTCGTTTTGAGTTTTCCTGAGGTAATCATCGTAGAGCCCACTTTGTAACGATGTGAATCTACATTTCTGACTATAGCATACTTTGAATGGTCAGTTGCACTATTTGGATCGTATCCATGCTTTTGTCTTCAAGTTTGTAAGCTTCAAGACCGAACGATTGAACCAGACAGGACGTCTAGTGTGTCGCACTGTCTTCAATGGGACAAACAAATCAAAGCCACTAGATATTATTGCATAAAATACATCAACCGCTTCTACAACTCGGCTGCAAGTGTTAAACAAACTGCCCCAATCGGTGGACAGAATTTGACTATTGACTGGGTCTTGCGACGCTTCCCACCTCCAATTCGAGTTTTATTTCAATTGGAACATGGTAGGCGTCCACTTTACTCAACGGTACAAAACACTCGACACCAGTGAAGTCATCGGCAGCACTGCTAAACACTAGGTCCAACCATTTACATTGAAAATTGACAACGTTGTTCAGTTGGCATAGATCACTGCCACTGGTTTTTCGTGTTAGAGTCGTCATTGATCTATTCCATTGAAGGCATGTTAAAATCTCTAACAAACACAGTATAATCATCATTTATATCAACAGGTAGTTGCAAGCTGTTCTAGCCAATAAGAAGTCCCTGGTCTTCGATCTAAGCCCTAGGACATTATGATAATAAAAAAACTAGAAAATTATTAACATTATATCCAATAATAGATAATTTGGATGTATTGTGCACTTTGTCAAAATTCGTTTCTACAAAAACAACGTCAGTTTCACCATCATTGGCGCCGTCCGTTCGTCTCGAACCAATCCGTCATGGAAGTGAGGTACCTCGTTTGGTAATCGTCAAAAAAATGTAGCAACCTTCTTGACATTGTTACACTACGTTTTTTTGCTGCATCATAAATTTTTTAATTTTAGTTCCGTTTGGCCAGATATCTTGTTGAAGCATCATAGATAAATATTTATACGAAATATCAATCTTAAAGTTCCAGAATCTCTGATTGCACATTAATTTTTTTAGCGTAATTTCAAAACAAATATTGTCGTCTGATTTTGTTAAATTGGTTACATGCCACTTCACATCATCAACCGTAAGATATAGGCTTAACATGGAAGCAATCACCCAACATATCGAGCAAACAGCTTCTTAAACAGCACGGGGTGCTGTGACCGTAGTGGTTTATTGTTGGTCAAAATTTATCTTTGTGATACGTTGCCCCGTATCTAAAATAATGCGTCTTTTGGTCGAACGAATCGGATCTTTCACACGAACTTTTTTGGCAGTTGTTGTACTCGGAGATTTTTGTTTCCTTTTTAAAGCTGTCGAAAAGAGTTCAACAACTTTGTCAGGATCAATAGTAACAACAGGAACGACTAGATTAACCGGAACAGCAGGATCAGATGGATGTTTTTTTTTCTGTAAGATTGTTGTGGCTTTATGTTCGGCATTCGTGGTAATAACAGACAAAACAGAACTTTCACAAGTATATGCAAAACTTCTACGTTCGCAGTCAATGTGTCAATTTTTTCAGTCATCTTTTTATTTTCCATAGTCGATGACCTGAAAGCACTATGCATACATCGACCACAACGCCACGTTTAGGCCTGTACAAGCGACATCAAAAGATGTTTTGCAAGTCAAAAATTCTTCAGATCCATCCCACGTTTTTTTACAACCGCCACACAATGACGTCATATTAATAAAAAAACGGATAACAAAAATAAATAACAAAAAAAAACTAAAAAATATCAACAAAAAAAATTAAAAAAAGTTTTAGAATCTGTGGATTGTCAATATTTGCAGACAGAGGGCGTTGCAGCAGTATAAAGATGAAACTGATCATGTGGATACAGAAGTCAATTAATACTATGACATTGACAAGACAGATTTGCACGAACACACAAACGCACTATAGTTTATAAACATATATATCACAGTTTTTGTTTGTATATGTAAATATCACAGATTATTTACTTTTATCACTTAAAATCACAATGTTTACTTAAATTATAACTTAAAAATCACATTAAACGATACTTAATAAGTTAAAGAAGGACTAAGTAATAAATTAACATGTAATAAAGCGTTTTTTTATAGAATAATTAACAAAAAACTTAGAGCGATTGTGCAACACGTCTGACTGTGTTGACTGTGTTGATATTATGAAGTTAAAGAACCATAGGACTTCTAAACCATAATAACTGTCGTTTTTAATCCGAATCATTGCTTCTTATTAATTCAAATTAAATCCGCGCGGCTTCCTGCAGGAGCATTATGTATGTGTATGTGTGTGTGTGAGTGCGCTCTCATGCAATCAGGGAAATCGTTTTTCTCATAAACACGCATATTATATAGTTTGACAGTTCCAATGCGACGGAGGTTATAACTTAATTGGCAAAGGCAAACAAACATGCACTCAAATATAAAACATATACACATATATATATATATATATAAATACACAAGTACTATATACATTAACAACAGAATTACATAATATTCCACTTTACTTCACAGATTTACTTCCATTGAGTGAGAGTGAGAGAGACAGATAGCGACAGATAAAAGAAACTCGTATTCGCACCGAATTGGGTGCACCGAAATGCATCGATGCATGCACCAGCACAAAGTGCAGCAGATGAAGAGGCTTATGCCCAAAACGATGGCTCAATATACAAAAAAAAATACACGAAATATAACAAAACACAAATTGCCTTTAAATCGCCTTCTTATCTTGCATCTCTTGAGAGAGATCGACTGGCTGTGTTATTAAACATACACACATAAAGTACCAACACAAAATAAAATTGGGAATCTTAAACTGTATGTATATGTACTTAGGGTGGAGCCGATTGGACGGATGGTGCATAAATGCGTATTTTATTTATTTTTTTACATACGTCTTTTCGCTTAGATGTGACAGTTATCTAAGATCATCCGTCTGTGTATTTAAGTATAATGTAACGATTGTTCTGGGCCACAATCTTATTGACCGCTCTTGACATTTAAGCTATTTAGCCGAACTGTTTGACCGAAAGGCCCTTCAGCCGAATGGGTAATTTACACGAATAGGCCTTTTGGGCGAATGGGTTATTTGATGGAATAAGCCAACTGTCCGAATGGGTCATCAAAAATATTAATATCGGAGTAAACTAATTAAAAAAGAGTTAAACTTAAATCACCTCATATATTTTTTAAGGCCGTTGAGCGAGCGCATTCAAAACATTTCATCATTTAATGCCGGATTTCCACATAGTGGCCAGGTCAATGATATTAATGGCTCAAATGGCCAATTAGCCATTTTGTGAAAATGCAGCCCTTAAACATTTTTTTTGACAATACTTTAACAGTCAAATTGCCACCTCATAAACATTTTTTATTCAAATGGCCAATTAAATGGCCACTGTTTTCACTTAAATGGCTATCAAATGGCCACAAAATGTCCACTTGGCCACTAGGTGGAAATCTGACATTAAAGACCCATTTGGTTTATTGGTTTATTTAGCCAAAGGACCTAAACGGCTCTATCGACTAATATGTCAATTCAGTCAAACGGCTAATTGGCCTTTCGGCCAAATATCATTCGGCTAAATGGCCTTTTGGTCAAATGTCATTCGGCCAAATGACGGAATTTAATCGTCGGAAATGGGTCAGTAAAAAGTATATGCATCTGTGATCGGTCATCCGATTGAGCATAGTGTCAGATCCATCACCTCTTATCTTCTATAGCAGCTACAAAAACCGGCTTACCGTCATTGTTATTGTTTAAGCCAAAAAAGGCTTTGGGTGTGCGTATGATAGTACTGCGATTGGCCGATTTTCGTTTAGCCAACACATGATTGGCTCCGAATAAAACGATCTTCCAAAAAACGATTTTGCCGAGTCACGATTGATGGAATATGCTATGATTAGCCGACTAATTCGATTGGCAGAGACAGGATTATCCGAATGATACGATTTTCCGAATATCGATCAGAAAAAAACCTGTGTCGTGGCCAATCATATTAAACCCTGCGAGAAAAATCTAATAAAGCGCAAATGTGTACATTTTATTTTTAATTTAAAATAACCTTTAATTTTATTATATTTAAGTTGTTTTCTAGTTCTTTTTTGTTTATTGCTAGAATTTAGATAAAACCAAATACGAACTGGTTTAAATAAGTCAGCTAACCGTATGACGGCCCTAATCGTATTAGTCGGCTAATCGGAACTCGGCCAATCGTTTTTCGGCCAATTGGAATTCGGCCAATCGTTTTGCTTTTAATGGTGTGTAGGCCAATCGTATTAATCGGCTAATCATGCGTCGGATTTCAGCTAATCGTTTATCGGTCAATCGTTTTGCGACCGACTAATCGTGTCTGAACGATAGTATTAGTCGACTAATGGTGTGTCGGTCGATCGTATTAGTCGGCTAATGGTATGTTGGCCAATCGTATTTCATCGATTAATCGTGTCTGTACAATAGTATTATTCGACTAATATTGTGTCGGCCGATCGTTTAAGTCGGCTAATCGGAACTCGGCCAATTGGTTTGCAGTTAATTGTGTGTCGGCCAATCGTATTAGTCGGCTAATCGTTTATAGGCCTATCTTTTTGCGGCCGATCATGACGGCCGATCATGACGGACACAATAGTATTAGTCGACTAATGGTGTGTCGGCCGATTGTATTAGTCGGCTAATGGTATGTTGGCCAATCGTATTTCATAGATTAATCGTGTCTGTACAATAGTATTAGTCGACTAATGTTGTGTCGGCCGATCCTATTAGTCGGCTAATCGTGAGCTGGCCAATCGTATTTCGTCGGCTAATTGGGTGTCAACCAAACGTATAAGTAGACTAACCGTAAGTGTCGGCTAATCGTATTATTCGGCTAATCGTGTTTCAATTAATAGTGGTAATCGGTTAAAAAACCATCGGCTAACAGTTTTATTCGGCTAACCGAAATTGGTCCTAACATAAATCGGTCAAACGTATTTTAGTCAGCTTATCGAATTTCGGTTAACCGATATTCGGCAAATTGTACACCCTTCTTCCAATCTTCTAAATACGATTGACCGAATGTAGAAGTTGAAATGTGTGTATTGTAATATGTGTAATACATGTGTAATATATGTGTAATATATGTGTAATATATGTGTAATATATGTGTAATATTGTGATATGTGTATTCTCTAATCTAAACAGAACAAATTAATATCAAATCATAATTTACCGTTTTTTTAGAGATTACGTTCATGTAAACTACTCTAAATTGAATAATTTTGAAAAGAAGCCTTTTTAATTTTTGAATTGTCGCGTTTTTGCAATAGCACTCCACCCTAATGTAAATACAAAATTAAGATATATATTGTATACAATGTGTTTGTATACATTGTTGCCGATGTGTATCTGAATCACTCCGAAATCCGGTCGTGCGTATGCGCGCGTGTGTTGCACATGCATGTGCAATTGTGCATGCGTGCAATGCAAAGAAACCGTGCACTCATTTCGCCAACAATACACAGGATATATATTTTATTATTTATATATATATATAATACGCATGCTGTGCCTGTGTAAACATCTTTGTCTGTGGCATTTATGTGTGTGTCACATAAGCGCAATTCGCCGGGCTCTCGGCGGAACCGGGAGACGACCCGCAGAAAGCAAAACTTTCGAGCGGACGCACGCCATCATCATCGTCGTCAAGTGTACTTAACACAAGATTTACGAATGTATGCTTTTTCTGTTACAAATTCTGTGTGTGTGCGAAAAAAAACAACAACAACAACAACACCGCGCAGACGTCTCTATTTCGGGAATAAAAACATGTGTTTGACAGGGTCCTTGCCTACTAAGCGTGTGACATTCGATGATGTTTGTCGTCTCATCAACGAGTGCATGTGTGCAACTCACACACACACACACATCACATACAGATGGAAAAAATAAGCAGACATGCCTCAAGACACCGAATCACCACATGCAGTGCACACATATAACATTCGAAAGACTCTCTCCAATTGCTTTCTCGCTATGTCTCCTTGGAAAAGCCATAGAGACACAACGGGGATAAAATGCATAAATGAATATATGCGTGTTTCGACCTTTTTGGTCGATCGTGGTGCGTGGTGACAATTATCTGGAAATTAGGAGCACGAAGTGCCACTTACAAAAATGCATTTCGAAAACCGGGGCAAATTTAAAGTGCGGCACTTCGGATTTTGTAAACAAATGAATGAATACACTACACATGTCAAATGGAATGCCTTTTTTTCAGAAAGAGGACGATTAGGTGGATTGATTATAGAGATTATGTGGTCCTTCGAATCAAGTGCAATTTGCATTTTGAAGTGCTGCGCTGATTGCGTGGCTTTTGGCGGAAATTACATTTTTAATAATTTAAATAATTGTAGGAATTTCTGAAATGTTTTGTGGCGAATGTGTCCTAAAAGGCTTACATACATGCTCGAATAGTAACAGCACCCAAACATAGCAATAAAGATATAATTACAATAAAACGAGGCAAATTCAGAATTTAAGATCCTTCATGGTCATAAAAGACGTTTATCACAGGCAACATATATAGATTTATTAGTATTTCGCGCAGCCATGATAAATTTGAACGAGCTTATAAAATTCTCCAATTGATATTGATTATATTAAAAACAAAAAATGATTACAAAAAAATACGAATATTTTAAATCCAAACCGTCTTTTAACCGAAACTCACGTAACCGATTTGATTCGGTACAATGTGTACATAGGAAATTAAAATTAATTATTATTATTATAAATAAAAATGGAGTACTGGCGTAAAAACACAGAAGTACTTTTGTAATAAATCAAAAAATATCGCCTAATATTTATATTAAACGTAATATTTTTTTTAATATATGTAATATTTGTAATATTTTGTAATGTCGGAGTAATGTGTAATATTATGTAACATCAAAAATATTTCATAATATATCGAAAATAACGGTAATATTTGTAAAATATGACAAATATTTTGAATATTTGTAATATTTGTAATATTTAAAAAAAAAATTGTATTTTTTTGTAATAATTTGCGTATTTCTGTAATGTAATCAGAATCAAAAATATGGTGTACACTGTGCAATATAACTAGTCTATCGCTCTAAAAAAAAAAACAATCAAATAGCTGTTTGTCTGTATTTCATTGGAAGAGCTTTTTAAACACCATCCTCTTTTAAGGAAATTTTGGCTCCAACCGCCAAGAAATAACCATTTCTCTCTAGTTTTAAGAAAAATGAATTTTTTATAGTTTTACGAAAATGTAAATTTAAAAAATTAAATTGAAAGATTAAATTCGTGTATATATAGACTTTTCTTTTAGAATCTAGATTGAAAATTGGATGATTTTCTCTTAATTAATAAATATTTTGTAATTTATTCAAAATTGATGAAAATTGAAAGATTTTATCTAATCTTAGGAAAATTGAAAAAACGTATCTACAATTTTTTTGTCTAGATTATGAAAATTATTTTCACAAGTTTTAATAAACTAGTGGTTTTTATTATATTTATAAGATAATTGTAATTTTTTGTACGGATTGATGAGCGTTGGGAAATTTTCTCTTGATAAATTATAATTTTAATTTTTCTTCTCAGAATTAATCGAATTTTATGAAAATTAAATGTAATATGTTAAAATTATAAGGAAAAATTGAGGAACATTTTTAAGAAATTCTCTAGGTTGTTAAATATTTTGAAAATAAAAAAAAAAAATACTACAATTTTGATTTTAAAAAAATAATAATAAATTAATAATTAATCAACGTTAAAAAACAATGTTTTTCATATAAATTCTCAACTCGGTTTTTTCTTTGTTTGATTTCTGAAAATTGGTAAAAATTGATGAAAATTCATTTAATTTCTCTGAAAGTTTAGATTTGTCTGTAGAAGAATAGGAAAATTTAGATTTTTCTCTACAAAATGCAAATTTAAAGAGTTCTTTGTTAAGAATCTAGTTTGCAAATTGCACAGTTTTCTCAAGATTTCTTTTAGCTTTAGATTTAGATTTTGTTCAGATATTGTCGATTGATGTTTTTTCATCTAGACTTTAATTAGTCGATTTTTTGTCTAGTCTAGAAAGATTTTCTCTGGTTTTAGGAAAATACAAATTTTTGACTATATTTATGAAAATGAAAAAGAATCTCTTATTTTAGATAAATTCCGCTTAATTTATCTAGATTGTTGTTTTTTTAAATACAATTTGATGGAATTTTAAAGATTATCTTTAGTTCTAAGAAAATTGAAATCTTTTGTCTAAATTAATTAAATTTTAGATTTTTCTCCTAGACAGATCAAAATTGAATGATTTTTCACTTGTTCTTTAAAAAATAGTGATTTTTTTGTAAATTTTTTTGAAAAAAAAGGGGTTTTTTTCTAGATTGATAAATATTAAAAAAAAAAATCTTGTTGCGGAATATAGCGATTTTTTAAAGATTATTTATTTTTTTATCAATCAAATCATTTTGACAACGAATTCGAATGTTGGGCAAAACTTAAATTTGGCCCCAACAAATTGGGCCATAATTCAGTATATGGTATGATTACAGTTGCTAATTATAATTTAAGGGGGCCTCTAAAAGAATATAAAAGATGAATCCTGTTGCAAAATTAAAGTGGGATGTAAATTCTCAAAAAAAAATCTCTACATATAGCTGTCAAATGCGACGATCTGGGAATCCTTTTGGAATTGATCAACAATCGTCGATCGTATCGGTAGCGACATCTTAATGGAGCTCGAAGGACCATTACCACTGAAGTGCTATTAAATTTAATGACATAATGTTCGTCTAACTAAAATCGATCGTTCTCGGACTCACATTCCACTCGAGCGAGATCCAAGATGCAGTCCGTTTGACTCCTTCGTATTGGCATCCGCACGCGCGCGAAAGAAGAAACCTGATGCCGTGCTGCGCCGGCCGCGTGTGTGCAATTGCGTCACATGCAATTACCCCCCCCCCCCCTCCCCCTTCTCACCAAATTGACGATGCAACCAAATCACTGCGTGTGTCTGGCTACTGCGCTGCGGGTCCACACACAAAATAACAGCAAAGCAAAAAAAAAACGATACGCAAAAAATTTCAATAACTCAATTACAACAACAAACGGCGCCGGCGCAGCGGCGCGAATGCTGTGGCATTTCATGTTTATGCATGTGTGTGCGTGCGTGTGTGTGTTTGTGTCGTACGATTGCGAAATTCTCAGCGCTCTTGCACTTGCGTTAAATTTAATACAACGCACGTTCATTTTTACGGCCTATTGATTCTTGATGGCGGGCTCCTAAGTCGCGCGACGACCGGTGCACGAGTTTATATAAACGCATGCGCGTATGCATGAATGAGCAGGACGCATCGCGCGCAGTAGATAGCTTGTGAACCTGTTGCATGCAATTTTGTAAATAATATTTCGGGTTTGTGTTGTTGTTGTTTCGGTTATGTTTTCTGGCACTTTACAAAATGCAGTTTGCCGCAAATGGTAATTTGAGAAGAGAGTTTTTCGTGCGCTCTGGTCAACTCAATTATAGAGGGCCTCGTAATAATGATGAATTTATATTGCTATATAGAGGTCGCCCCGGTAGTTTTTGTTTTTTTTTTGGGCCATCACAACGGTTTTTTGGTTTTTGTAAATATTCATGCGCGGCCGCACGATAAGCGATTAATTAGGCGGAATATATATATATATATATATGACTGATCGGTCAATAGGTATTGGCAGGTAAATTGGATGGAAAGTTTTTAAGTTCTGGTTTATTTGGTTTACTTTACAACAACAACAACAACAACAACAAAACATCCAAACAATGGATGCCAAATATCCCACGGAATGCATCCCAAGCACAATTCATTTCGTGCTTGAGACGAATTTCGGTCGGGATTAATTGTGCGGGTGTAAATTGTAAGCGGAATTAGCCACGTTTTAGGTTTTGGCATTTTTTACATGAACTTTCACACAACAAGACTTTTCCCCCACATATTTTTGCTTATTATTTTTATTTCTTCTTCCATTGCATGGACTGTTACTAAAGAGGACTCTCACCTGAAATATGTTTGCCTATTTTTTAAACTAATATAACATACAATAAATGGATTTTCACATATAAAGACTTTCATCCCACATATTTATTCTTCTTATTTAATTCGAAATCCATTACTTAGATTTTCCGACAAAAAAAACAGGACTCTCACCAGAAATTTGTTTGCTTGTTTCTAATGAATTTAATATCAATTTAATGGACTTTCACATATAAAGACTTTCACCCCACACATTGTTTTTTGTTATTTATTACGAAATCCATTACTAAAATTTTCACAAAATAGGACTCACACCAGAAATATATTTTCTTGTTTTTTTTTTTAAATAATATAACATCCTTTAAATGTACTTTCACACAATAGGTCTATATACAAGGCATTCCCAGATATAAAAAATGTACAAGGGTACTCACAGGCCGAGGGCTTTTTTCATTTGCTGTGTTGGTCATACTGACGTGTGTAGCTTAGCATAGCCAAAGAACATGGCACACGGTGGATTGCATCCTTCGAGCATCCCTTCACATATAATTCAAGCACAGCCCAGTCTCCCATAACTTTATCGCATGGGCACCTTCGAAAAAGTTCCATTTGAGCAGCATGAGTACTAATGCGAAACGTCAGTGGTTTTATCGTGTTTTTCACAGATGGCGCTGTACCTGGAAATTGGAATATAGAATTTACAGGAATATAATAATAAAAAAAATTAAAGAATGGAATATGTAATTTATTATAAAAACAAAAATGGAATCAAATAAAAAAGCAATGCATACGCTATATATATATATATATATATATATATATATTCTCATATATAAAATC
>JAAAKO020045414.1:0-11684 GCA_010015015.2 Bolitophila cinerea
CAATCTGAGTACATTTCCCCCTACTTGCGATCCTCTGCTCTCCAAATATATATATATATATATATATTTATTTTTTTGTGAAAATATTATTTTATTTTAACCCACCTAAATGTTTTTTGTTGATTAACTCTTCTAGTTAGATCGTCATGTCTATCGTTCCAAAGGTCTACAACAATGAAATGTGTGTATTCAATTTCAATGAAGGCAGACTATAGAGAAACGTCTTTTATTAGCATCATTTTTTACACTCCTTTCCAGTCACTGGAAAAAACTAATAGAAATATATTTAAATTTTAGTTTGCAAAAGAATTATATAAAAAAAACAAAAATATAATAAACTAGAATATTATTTACCAGCGAATAGAAATAGAAAAGAATCTAATTTGTCTCTATTTCTGGACGTTGTATCTATTTTTATGTGTCCAAATCCCACAAAATATCCAGTTGGACATGATGTCTTTTTGAAACCTACATAATATCCTATTAAACATATCCATGTGTACCTATATTATGTCGGTTTTACGTGGACATTATGTCACATTACCAAATAAAATAGCTTTCCGCAGTTTCGATCATTTTTTATCAATGAAGAAACCATTTCTGAAATATTTTTGAAGTCAGCAATGTTCATCCGAAGAAAGTTTTGTACAATTCTGCCCTTCTAGAAAAAGTTGACCATACCATCCGAGTTCGACAACGTCGATGTTTTAATAAATTATAAATTGAGCGGTTTGAATAAAAAAAACAAACCGAGAATGCACCTAATTTTCACTCACAAAACACCGCTGATGGGGTGATGATTAGAGGATGGGAGACCATCTCACAGAGACTAGTCCGGCACGTAGGTCAAGAAGGGCTCATTGTACTATGAACACCGATCACTGGTAATGAAATGAAACCAAAAATAAATGATTTCCGAGTGACAAATGCAGTTTAGCTAGGATTCTTAGGCAGCCTGGATTTAAACGATCTGTCCCGGTGTCTCGAAGAATGTTTCCGGGACAGAGAATTGTCCCGGTTTCAGCCTATTTCTTTTTTATAAAAAATAAATTCATAAATAAATAAAGTGATCATAAATACAGCAAATATCAGTATAACTAAAAGTAATTTTTGGTTTAATTTGTCAATCCAATATGGTTTATTTATTTTTTCTTATTTTTATTTATGTTTTCGTGATAGATAAAACGGTTTCCAACTCATTTTAGGTAATATATTTAGTTTTTAAGGTCATATTTGGTCATTTCTAAAACAACATTACCAAATATGGGTAATTTTTTGTATTTTTGTTTAACAATATTCATTTTTTTTATAGAAATCGGTGATAAATTAACTATTTTTTGTTTTTTTTTTATTTATGGCTAAAAATTAAATGTGCAAACAAAAAAATCCATTTTAAAATAAATAATATTTATCCCAAACAAATGTATCCAATTTTATGTGCCCAAATACAATATTTTGTACTTAAATTTTTTCTGTATTTTTTGTAAGAAATATATATTTATAATCTATTTGTTGTTATAATAATTTACTCATTTTTTACAAAGAACAGTTTTAGGCACAGAAGATTTCAATATGGCACGATTTTTACTTTACTTTATATACATTTTTTCATTAAAATTTAGATTTTTTTAATGTCAATTTAAAAAATACGATAAAGTTTTAATTTTTAATTTATATTTTAGATCATTTTTTGCATATTTTTAACGCTTTAAGTGCATATTTTTGTCGTTTGTAGTTTATATTTTAAGAGCTTAAAACAGTTTTTTGGGCATAATTTTGGTTGCCCTGTAATTAAGGATCAAGATTAAACATTTAAATGTATCCTATTTAATTTGTTGTCCGGATTTAATTGCAAGAAATCGGAGGAACCGTAAAGCAAACAAAATATAGGTTTGCTTTATTTGCTTTGCATTTTATTTGCTATTAATTATTTGTTTCGTGTAATGTCACAGAAAATATATTTGCGAAAAAATGAGGTAAGAGGCTTTGGTGTCTGTTAAGCAAACAGGTTATAAGCAAATATTTGCTACCGTGTAATAGCAAAGCAAATATA
Source organism: Bolitophila cinerea (assembly GCA_010015015.2). Lineage (NCBI taxonomy): Eukaryota > Metazoa > Arthropoda > Insecta > Diptera > Mycetophilidae > Bolitophila > Bolitophila cinerea. Next base: position 2,054 of record JAAAKO020045414.1, read on the forward strand.
TTTGCTAAAAATTAAAAATTACGCATAAAAATAGCTTACAAAAAATAGCAAATATTAGTTTCGTGTATTGCCACTTTAAGAGTCTCTAAGGTCTATATTTTGGTTTCTTTTTAAAAATAATAATTCTCTAGATTTTTGCTGCGATGCCGGTTATTTTGTTGTCCCAAAAAATACTTCAGTACTCATATTTTATCCAATTTGTACATCCTTTCAATTATTCACTTCGGCAGTATCAATTATTGGAAGTACTGGAACAAATTAGAATGGATTAATTGATTTTTGAAAACTCAAAAAATAAATAGGCCTGGGTATGCAAAAGATGGAACAAATAATAAATATCAGCGTATTTTTTGTTTATTTTAAAAATGTCTAACGGTCGCGCACTGAGCTTGAATTTTCGACAGTAATTATTTTTTTTAAAAAATTGAGACCTAAACTAAGATAACTAATAAAATATATATAAAATATGTATGAATTTGATGGATGATTTCGCAATTGAACCATTTTAATTTAAATAACGAATTATTGGAATAAATTTCTATATATATATTTAATTACGCGATATTACGTGCGCCCACGCAAATATATTTAACGCGTTTTTAAAGTTCAGTTATAAGTCTTAAGTACGCTCCATCGTATAAATCGAGCGAGCCTCAAATCGCACGCCAACTAAACGCTCTCTTCATAATGCATCCATGGATCGCAAATGCGCAAACGTAAATCTGGAAATAAATTTAATCCCGGATTAAGTGTTTCAAAAGATGTGTGTATGATTCATTTTATATATCTGCTCACACACACACATACAAGCACAGGGGCGCTCACACACACACACACACGTAGACACTGACTGGATCATATTGTAAATTCCTGTCTACATATATGTCATATATACATATAGTTTAGTGCGTATATGTATATTATATCCACTTACTAGCACGATTTTCATCGGCATTAATGCGGCAATAAGATCTACGGTACAGATGCGCGTATGCCCGTGAATCAGTCTCTCTCTCTGGCTATATTATACTGAATATGTGTGAGTGTGTGTATTAGTGTGTGTTAGTGTGTGTGTCAGTCATAGCCGAGCCCAGTGTGTATAGGTTAAGACGACGAAGTAATGCATAAATTAATTATTTAAATCCGATTGGATTATTATAATTTATAATGATTATATTACGGAGTGCACGCGCTAGCTGGTGTATATGTGTGTGTGTGTGTGTGTGTGTGTGCGGAGGGATTATAAGTTAAAACTTTTAAATTTATAGCCAATGTGTAAGACGTAGCGCGGCAGCAACGGCAGCAGCGGTGCGCGGTAAGACGGTCGTCGACAATTTATAAAGTTCGAAAACACACACATACATCCAAGGAACACCCAATAAAAACAACCAAACACAAACAAACGTTTTTTTGGATTTAGTCGTTTGTCACCAGAGGAAGAACAAATAAAAAAACTCGGTATTGGTTTTTCTTCGTTTTTTCTTACGCCGCACTAATCCACCGCTTGTGTTAAGCCGCGTCTTTGACTGAGCGCTCGGACACGCGGCGCTTTATTGGTCAATGCGCATATTTTTTTCTTTTTTATATTTAAAGCCATAGAATTTAATAGCCAACCTGACTATGGCAAATTTTTGCCTTCTGTACTTCTTGCGTTATTTTGGATTAACCACAAAGTGAGCGACCAAGCGCATAGGCGACTATGCGCGCTCGTGAGAAGATCGAACTAATCGTTTTTATGACCTTTGCGGCGTGATAGTGTCGAGTATGCGTGCGTGTTATCGCACCTTTGTATCGTTGTTGGGCTAGATTAGACACATTCGTATTTGAGGTGCGTGTGCAGTGACACATACATACAAACAGTTACACACATATCTTTACACAACTCTGTCTATGTCGTTGTGCGTGTGTGTTTTTGTATTTGCGTTAGTTCAGGAAACTTTAATCTTTCACGAGGTAATGGATGTTAATCCACTTCGCTCAGCGGGATTAGGTGTCTGTGAATTTTCTTTATTTACTTGTGGATTATGGTTTATCGTGAGTGAGCTCATTCTGTACACTCTGTAATGTGATTAATTATTTTTGTGTAGATCAAATATGATAAAATGTTTATTTTTACATATTTAACACACTTTTGTGTTATTTGTTTTTACGTTTTATTAGGATGTAGTGTACGGTGTAGTTTTTTTTTTTGTATTGTTATTCAAAATAATAAATGTGACTTTATTTCGGTTTTTATTTTTAGCTTTTTAGCTTTTTTAGCTTATTTTAAATGTGTGTATGTTTTTATAAATATTTAACATTATGGCTACATTTATTAAAATCCAATATTATTAGATGGACAAGGAAAAAAATTGATAGACCACTATTTAAGTACTTAAAAATATGTTTTATTTGATATGATTCTTAGTCCGGTTGGCACACAAATGCAATGATTTTAAGCAGGCCTGTTTAAGTCCATCTCAACTCTCTCCACGGGTCTTTTTAAGTTCGAAAGTGGTCGCGGGCCGAATATATTTTTTATACTAAAATTAAATCATAAAAATTAAATATACAATCAAATTAATACTAAATATTACTCTTCTTAAATGTTGTTGTAACCCTAACTGATTTTGAGGAATTTTAAAAAGAGAAACACGAATTAACTTATATATTTGTTTTTTGAAAACATGTATATGCTCAGTTATGCAAATGCAGAAACGCTTTTTTATGCTATATTTCGAAAAACTTTTTTTGTACAAAAGAATTTAATATCTCAATATTTTTTTTTAAGTAAAGCATTGTACTTTTATCTGCAAGTATTTTGGCAATAAAATGAAATTAATAAACAAATGTTGCCCAAATTATTGTTATTATTACAATTAATAAATTCTTGTTACCAAGAAAAAATATTTATAACAAAAAAATAATTATTATTAAAAAAACATTTTTTAAATGTATATAGGATCGACGATCAAGTTATAAAAGGGAAGGGCAAATCCGAGTTCCAACAACTTTAGAACTTGATTCCAGTAGAATCTGAAAAACATATAAATGATCGATTTATAATAGGGAAAGCAAATCCGAGTTCCAACAACTTTAGAACTGGATTCCAGTAGAATCTGAAAAACATTCTTGTTTGGGTGACCGGACTTAAGTCTGAAGCAGCTCCAGAACCTATGTATCAATCTTAGGGCACCTTAAGTCGCAACGTCAACCGAATTGATGACAAAAATGGATTAACCTCATTGCATTTTCAATAGAGCAGTGTAAAAGCCAACGAAAAAGATCCTAACAAGACTATGGAGGTTCAAAATCGGCCTAGATTGAGAAAATGCGTGCAGTTCTAATCTAAACGAAGCTATAGCTCTTATTTTGGTCATCCCACAATGGTGACATTAAATTTAATTTAAATAAATTATTAATACAAAATAATCAAGATTGTACTCGTATCAACTAATTAAAATTGTAATTTTTTCTAAAATCGTGTAGTAGAGTAAATAAGGTGGTCATTCTCTCAAAATAAATGCCTTCAAGACTTAAGAGAAATCACCATCCTGTTCAACTAATTATATTTTATTTAATGTAATTATTTATTACACAACAAAATTATGTATTAACATTTTAATACAAAATATAGTGCTATTATTACTAAACTAAAATACTAAATTACAAAAAACTCAAATATAACTTAATTTGTAATTTTAATCTGCTAATTTGTGGTATTTTTGGTAGTTGAATATTATTTGTATATGACGTTTTATCCAGTTTTTTTGTAGATGTTATTGTTTTTATTTTTTTATATTGTTAAAAATGTCATTTCATTTTTTATTTATAAAAAGTTGAAAATGTTTAATTATGAAATAATTAGTAAATAAATAATAATAAATATTATTGAATAAAATAAAGTCATTATAATGATTACAGTATATAGATAAAATCAGTATATATATTTTTTAATAATAATATTGGATAATATATATTTTTTGTAAATACAGAATTATACTTTTTGATACAAATAATTTTCTATCTATATTTTTTTTAATAATAATGTTTGATTATAATAACGTTTAAAAGTTTTTGATATAACGTATTGTTATATTTAAAAAAATATATAATTTATTCTTTTATTGTTTTATTTCAAGAAAAAAATGATTAAATAAGTATTAAATTTTAATGGAATGAATTATTCTTCTTATAACAAATTTAATAAGAATAATTTCAGATAATACACATAAAATATCTAAAAACTATACTAAATTGAAAAAATATTAAAATGTTCAAATATTCAGACTTGAAATTTTATTCAATAAAAATGCAAAATTATTAAAAACTAAAAAAAATCCACACCCCTCAAAACAAGCATCCATGCCCAATTCATACCTGTGTTCCTGCATTTGCTGCTACCCAGGCTTCGGCGAACGTTTCCATTGCACTCTGAAAATCCATGCCAATCTAACCGTCCGTCTGAAATGAGTATCTGGTGTGGGTTGAAAAGTAGTGCTATTCGCTCCAAATGTGCCCTCAACGGAATAATGTCACAATGTCACACCATGTTTACACATTGGCAATGCCGCACTCTAACGCACATAAACTCACACAAAAACAAATGCACCAACAAATGCACCCAACAAATGCACTTACACGATGTCACACTGTGCTGGCGCGGTAATCTCGTTGCACAATTCCAAGAATCCTATCGTGTTCAGATATTCACTTCACTCAATGTATACAAATATGTATATTATTATCTATATATAAATATTCTATATTATTCTGTGTACTTTAAACGGATTAACTTGCTCGTGTCAAATTCTCGCATAAATAGGCAAAACGCTTTGGGCTCGCGTTCTCTGGTGCGCCTGGTAATTTAATTATGTTTTTAATAACTCGTAAATTGTGCGATTAGCATTTTTATCGCAAATTTATCGACTTTATCACGTTTGCCGGCAAAAACACACGCACACACACACTTACACAGATACGTGCGTCGCGAGTCGGTGTGTAAAATTGCACTAAAGGTGAGCTCGCGCGCAAAATTCACTCAGGTGTGCATAATTTTGTGTTTACTGCAGAAAAAGGACAGAAAATAGTGATGGTGTGAAAAACAGACTCGAAATACATATGCATATGGATAAACACTCTCACACACACACACACACACACTCACAACATGCAGAATAAGTATATTTTCGATGGCACGAAAGACGAACGATAAAGTAGCAGCAATAACAAGAGCAAAAAACACGCACATACACAGACGTCCTATCGAGCCGGTAGTTGTCGCGCAACTAAAACACAAACACACAACGCAATCGGTCGTGCGCGCGTCGTAACGTAACCCTCCGTAGTACACTCGTTCGTATATGTTCTTCATCCACATCCACACACACACATACATACACACTCACTGCGCCGTGCTCTCAGTCCGCGTTGCCGTAGTCGGTTATGTACTCATTCACTCGGCAAAATTTATATATATATATATATATATACATTGCTTCGGCTGCAGATAATTCGGGCATAATCGGGTTATGGTCCGCGTGCGATCACCCCTTAGGCGGCCGCTTCCACCCGCCCGCCGCGCCGTGCTCACAAACATATTATGTACAGCGCAGCAATATAGCATGCGCGCGCAAGCTCACTCCCGCGCGAGTTTGACTTGTTGATAATGCGCGCGCATTATTCGCGTTTTCCTTTGATTTACACTCACGCAGAGGCAGAGTCGTATATATGAAAGTGTGTTTTGTGTGTGTATGTGTGTGTGGTTGCTCGTGGAAAGTCTCTGGAAAAACGATGTATAAAAAAATACACGCGAACGGTTTTTAATGCATAAATAATTGTGTAATCGTTTAGCGCTCGCAGAGAAAACTTCGCGGCATTTGAACAGCATGGGCTTTAGCGCATAATGCACACGTTTCGGATACTCTGGTGTAATATAGTAGATTGTACTACACATTAGTATATATGTTAGTGTGAGTGTGTGAGTGTGAGTATGTGTATATACTAAACATATATATATTTTTTTCTTTCTCGGCAAATCTGCTCCGCCCACTCGCCGATTTGTGATTGGGCTGAGACGAAAGCTTATTGCAGTGCACACATCTTGGCGCCCTGTGTATATATTATTAGGAGAAGTGGCGCAGAGCTTTTCTTGCACATTTTATCCCGATTTGGTGTGTATGTATGCGAGTGTGTGTGCGTTGCGGTTTTGTGGGTGTTCGCGCGTGCATGCATGTATGTGTGCGGGTTTCTACTGTATATATTATGTATATATTTGTGCTATTACTTATATACATTTTAAACGGCAGGGGTTTATTGCCATGTATTCTTAAATGGGCCGATTTAAGGTCGATGAATAAAGCGTGTTTTTTAAACAATACGTCGATCTTTAGAAATATTTCGGAGAATTGTGGTAAATGTATAAAGCTTATTATTTTTCTGAAGAACAAATAAAAAACTGTAACAAAAAATGGTTGAATTGTGGAAGAGTGATCTTTTAAAACAATTCCAATGAACGAATAAATGAACTTTTTATTTTATACTAAAATATGCTTTCTAAGATTTTTTTTCAATATTGCGCAATCAAGAATTGTTAAAACTTTAATATCTAAATTTGTGACAGAAGTATGCTTTACAAAAACAAGTCATAGAGACAGCGATGCTCTCGTTTGTTTTTGTGGATGATGGTGTTTCTATAAACACTGTTTCTCCGGAAAAAGTTAAATGTATAATTATAGGAATACATTGTTTTTAATATTCTTGATTTTTTCTGATATTTGGGATTTTTGCTGATATAAGAATTTTTTTATGATATTCGCAAATACATTTTAAATTTTCGAATTTTGCCGTTTTTAAAGTATTAGTATAAGTATATATATAATATTCTCACATATTTGTGATATTCTTGATATTTTTCATATATACCTAATATTTTTATATCAGCAAATATAAAATTAAATCGTAGTATTTATGAAAATATTTTCTATATTATAATTATTTCCTCTATTATTAGTTTAATTTTAAAATATTTTCTATAATATTATGAATATTCGCAAATATAATATATTAAATAACTGGATAAATAAAAATATTTTAGATATTTGAAATTTTAATATTTTTATTTGCGATATTGCACCAGTTTAGTAGCATTAAGGTAAAAAGAGTTAATGGTCAAAAATGCAACCCTCTCAGAGTAAAAAAGTTATTAGATCGCGTCGTGTAATATATAAGGAGAAATCGCCCCCTTTTGTATGATTTACGGGGAAAGTGTGAATATAATAATAATTTCAGTTTTGCATTTTTTTGCATCGCTTTATTTGCTATTTTTTGTTTTGAATTAATTCTATACACTGAGAGACTGGCATTACCATTAAATTGTCGTTTTTCAACAAACTCTGCAAAAATTATTAGGACCATCAAATAGCACATTTAATAATAGTTCTCCTAACCATTTCTGATGGTTTGTTGAAAAACGACAATTGAAATGGTTACAATTACATCCGGTCTCTCAGTATAGTTAAAACTATTAGATCTTCAAAATTACCAGAAAAATTATAATATATAGATGCTCACAAACCTTTACAGTCATGTAATAGCACAGAAACGTGCTATATCGAGTGCTCAAGCATCATTAGAGAGCAAAATGCCCGCAATGCTTCTAACATGCTAAAAAGGACCAATGAGTAAAAGTAAAAGTATTCTATACGCATTTCTAAAAGCCTTAGTCTGACTGAACAAAAAATCTATGCAAACATATATTTTTATATATATATATATATTTATATTATTTTTAATGTATTATTAACTTTCATAATTATCATATCTGTTTTTTTTAAATTAAAAAATACCATTTGGTAGATTCAAACCTGCGCTTTTGCTTGTATGTGATGTGATGATGTCGTGCCATATCCATTTGTGCTTTGGAAACCAATATATGCTATTTATGATATTTTCATAATATGAACAAGCTTAACAACAGTATGTTAACAGCATTATACATGCACCATTTAAACAACAGCATTTAAATACAGCATGAAACCAATGAAAATCTATAGCACTGGCTAAAAGCGCCTAATAAGCTGCAGCATTCGAATATGCAAATAAATGCTTTTATAAACGAATGCTCTTAAAAAACTTCAGCAAATTAGGAGCATCGACCTAATGCAGCATTTGAAAGTACACATCAATTCTCTTAAAAAACTTTAGCTTTTGAGCAGAATCGACCAAATTCTCCTGTTAAAATGCTGAATTTGAATATGCTGTTCTAAATTTCCCAATGAACATCAACATTCAATTATGCTGTAATCATGCAGTTATTCAACACAAGACCCAGCTTGAAATGCTTTGTGGTTTTTTAGGAGATAAGGAAATCGCTTAAAAATGTTGTGATTTTCCCTCTCCTAAATAATCATCTAAATGTCGATTTTTAAATTTAATTCAGGAACAGGATTTCACATAATTCATTTTTAAATTTCAATAGAATTTGGTGCATAATATAACATTTTGTTTGTCATAAATTAAAAACTTGAATTTTCGCATCTAAAACACATTTTGTATCATCTTACGGATCGCAATTTAGTACAAAGTACAAGCACCTATGGCTTTTTGTACGATATGTTTATTAAATTTGAAAAACATTTTGATTTTTTGATTTATATTCAAAAATATGAATTAGAAAAACTTATGTATTATTTAACAGAAATATAAAATCTTAAAAAAGACAGCAACAAAAATATTAAGTCTACTGATTTTAGGTCCAAAGAAAAATAATGATATATATTTATACTTTTTTATTATTATTTATTATCAAATTGTATGGATTCAATAATAGAGGTTAAACTATTTTAGAAGCCATACAATTTTTCATTGTTTTGAAATATCTTTTAAAAAACACATATTTTTTTGGATACATTTTAATGTTTTTTTGAATAAAATACAGAGATTCAACAAATAATTTAAAAATACTTAATTCAAAAAACTATAGTTTTGAAATTTACCAAGAATTTATACTATTATAGTGATTCAAAATCCGTAACTATGATTTGGAATTTATTTTAATAAAAATAAACAATGAATTATATTAAACTTTAATAAACCGTTTCTCAAAATATTATTAATAATAAAAAACACTGATTTTATTGTTAGTATTATCTCTATAGTCCAATCTCGAAAGCAGAAGGATTCAACAGTCAAACAAAATGGAGCTTTTAAAAAAACACACGAGCATTTGTAACTTTTGAGTCATCTTTACCCATTAAATGTAGGCTAGCAAGAATATGAGCACATCACAAATCGTTTTCTGTTTCTAAAGTAAAAATATGATATTTTTTGTCTTCTTGTCATCGATAAGTCTTATGCTGGATAAAGAGTTGATTAATTGCAGGTTTGATTTTTTTTTGTCTAACAATTATGTGTGACCAAATTAAATTTAAAATATGTACAAAAAAAAAACAATATTGTCACACAAAAAAAAAATCCCAAAATAAATCTATTTATAGGACACAAATTTAATAATGGTTTAAAAATGTATTCATTGTAGCATAAGATTCGCTGTAATAAAAACTGAATCATGGTAACAAACATTTATTTATTGTAAGTTTTTTTTAATAATTGTATCATAATAATTTTTTAAAAAGAAAGTTTTTTTTATTTT
>JAAAKO020045425.1:0-11683 GCA_010015015.2 Bolitophila cinerea
AGTTTTGTCTGCGTATAAATATTTTACGTTTATCTCGCGCGGGATGAAGGAAATTACAATCTACTACTATATAAATGCATCGAAGACGTTTGCACAGTGCGCTGCTGATGCTTCTCGAAGATATTATACATGGATACCTGTTTTTATATTATGGGCCTACACGATCAATTTTGAAAAAAGATCTCATAATAATTTCTCCGAATCTTTCATTCAATCGCACTAATGTAGGCATACACTTGCACACAACATACACACTCACACCCACAGTCACACGCATACATATATAAACAATATATACACGTATAGGACATATACAACACCTAATGTATATGCGCGAACGCATAAAACAAGGAAAACGCGCAACAACAGGTGGAAAGCTCTGTAGAGATAATTACACCTTATAAGTATAGTAGTTGCTCGTTTTGTGTGAGTCTACACTTGCAAGTGTATAAGTACTCAAGTCGAGGTATACCTAATATGCACGGTGTTTTACAGTTTACATTTATGTATTATATTGTTTACATACATTTATTAACAATATATATAGTATAACGTATAAGTATTTAATATTGGCATAAAGTATATGTATATGTATTTGAGCTGTGTACCTGTGCGCATATCCACGTTCTAATGCAATTTCATGTTGTATAACTATTTCGCAGGTCGCGAGATCATAACAAAACTAGTAATTGCAAAATCATGTTTTGTTATTTTGCATGGAACAACAATAACAACAATCGCCACAATTGTTTTGTTTATTAATATTCGAATGCATGTGTTGTATAGTATATAAATAGTACTTAGTTAGCTATATTGTAAATTTGTATAAGTTTAGCTTTTATCTAAGTACATGGCATACAAATGTGATAATTATAAGAATTAACATATTCCCGTTTCACCCGTTAATGATTCTAAATTTCCCAATATACAATATCTTTACAATCTCTTTCTTAAGTTTCTCTTTTGAGGACAGAGGCTAGAGTACGGTATAGCATTCCGGATTTGATAATCAGTTATGGGTTTTCACGATACACACGGCTGTAAGTAGTTCTCTTTAATATACTTGGAGTCTAATTTAAACGGGATGCCTAGTTAGGTTTATCTCCTGTTGAAGCGATAAAAAAAATTATGTTTCTTGAAACCAAATCTTTTTTTTATTATTATACTAGAGCCAGCCACAAGATATAGAGTTTTTTTTTAAAATTTAATACTAACGTATTTTAGGGTTTCGTTTATTGCTGATTGTTTATTGGTTTAAATAAATCGTGCCTTTTAAAAAAATATCGTTCCAAATTATGTTTTCTTTTGTTATCATGAAAAAACTATTCTTACCAAAAAAAAATTTACCATGATTAATTTATTGTACCAAAAAAAAAATTGTTACCAAAAAACCAGTTAATATTTTTTTGAAAACCAAATGTTGTTTACACTTATGTACGTGCATTTTTATGTTTGTGCACTAGGGTGTGACAAATTTTGGCGATATGTGGAAAAAATTGAATGTAAAAATCTAAAATATTCATTTTTAGACATATTTTTATTTAGATCTCGATTCCTAATTGACAACTTTTTTTCTGTTACAATTTTCTGTAAAATATCAATAGACAATAAACAAAAAAATAGTTTTTAAACAAATCTATTAATATACACTAAAAAGATTTTTGTCGAAGACGACATAATATTTTTGTTTTACTATTTTTTTCCTGGTTTTTGATATTTGCAAAAAGTTGTTGGGGCAGGAAGACAATGACAAAAAAAAAGATTTATTATTTTTATTTTTATGCCCAGAAGTTTTTAACATATCGCCAATTTGTTTTAAAAACTCTAAAACATGAATGTGGGCATGAGCACGTGTATTTAGGCTATAAGCCATTATTCATTGTAAATTTAATAAATAATATATTTGTTGACCAGTTTCAATTCTTTTTAGTCTAAGTCTAAAATGAAGATCATTAGAAAATACTTTTTATTTGAAAACACTATAGTCCTTGTGAAAAACTTTTAATTTAAATTTTGTCAATCTATTATGCATAATTACATATTACTTGAATGTTAAAAACAATAATTTCAAATTAAATAAATAGTTTAAAATTAATTAAATACATGATTATTAAAATAAAATATTTACTTTCTAGAAATTAAAAAGGGATAAACAAAATGCCCATCTAAAAAGTAAATATGTGCACCGAAAAAAAATTAGCGCCTAAAAAGATATATTATAAATGTTAATATTAATATGATGATTTGTGCGCATATTCAAATTATTTGGTGAGCTTTTTTTTTTTTTTTTAGCAAACATATTTTTGGGAGGAAATTTTCAATCATTTTGTGTATACATTTTATTATTGTTAGCTCTAAGTTTGTAGCTATTAAAATATCCAAAATGCTTGTATGTCTGTTAGAATATTGAAGACGAAACCAATACAAACAATATAAATGTATATATATATATAGGTGAACCGTAGGTTACTTACCCGTGCATCTGCAATGTTTATGCACTTATACAGGTTTCATCATTTGTTATGATATTTTCTTGTGTTGGGAATGCATTGATATCGTAACGAGATGAAAAATGTTCAGTTTATGGTTATTATATAGTTACTTATAGTATACTTATATATGGCATTTTGGCGATAGGTCGTCGGGAGTACTTAGGTTTCGCAAAAGGTTATGTGTATCTGTTGCATATTTATATTGCATTTATTTTGGTATTGAGCTTTGCAAATATGAGAATTTTTATTTTATATACTATAGTGTTTCACGTGAATTAAAAACGGACATATTTGTACAGTTAAGTTGGTAATGTTTATTTAGCACGAATTATTAAGATTTCATCAAAAATACAGAGAAATATTTAAATAAATATTTCGAATTCATAAATATGAAAATTAATTTTCCATAATTAAAATTTTGGAAAAGTTGAAATGATTTCTTTGACAATGGTGACTAAACCGTGACCAATTGTAAACCAATTCTAAAATATGTTGGATATAATTAATGTGATAGTAATAATAATAATAATTAATATGATATAAAATTTTATATACACGAGCTTTAAGCTCATTATATTTGCTCAATAAATGATTATATATATAAAAAAATGATAATGATAATATTTGAATATTCAAAAGAAATAAAATTTGTTTTTGTAATGTTAATTTTCCAATTCGACTCAGCCCTTGAATTCTACGAAATTTTTAACTATAAGTAAGTGATATATATGGATAGAATCTTACTGAGTTTAAAGTTTAGCAGATTGTTTGTTTAAATTTATATTATTTTAGTTATTTTTACAATTTTTTTGTACGAAAAGCTAATAGCACGTGCAAGCGCTCATTCTATAAAACAATTTTGATTTTACTTTTACACTCGCAAGTCACAAATACATATTTTTGCGCATATTTTAAAAACGTAATAAAATATGCCGTGCTATTTTCTTTTGCCCATTTTTGCTTTGTTATATATGAACGAAATATACGAAGCTATAAGTCTTTACTTATTCGAAAAAAACCTTCGAAAATAACCTTTTTACGATTACACATCGATATTAACTTTTTTGCAATTTTAAAGTTTTTTTTTGTCATTTTAAAGTTTTCGAAGAACAAATAAATTAAAAAAACTTTTTGTAAACATTCTTTTTTGATATTAGCTATTCTGACAATAATTCGCTGCAACTGAAAAATATTACTAAAAAAATCATAATATCCATTATATATTTCTGAATTATTAAATGATAATATTATAAAATTAAATAAACAACTTGTTTTTTTTTTAATAGTTACTTATCAGTTATCACTAATAAAACGTGATAATAAATACAAAAAGGCATAATTAAAATTAAAGATACAAAAAAAGTAATTAAAAAAATTACTGAAATAATAAAGTTGATCATAAACTATCAGCTTATTCGTGTGCTGGTGTTAGCTAAAACATTAAATCAATGAAATTATTTAGAGCCCAGTTGTGGTTTTTAATTTTAAATTAAACCTTAACGTTTTTTTACCCAGCAAACAAATCACACTACTTCTAATCTAAAATGAAAAAAAGAAAATATCCTTGATGTCTATTGCAAAGAAGTACTTTTGATCCATATAATTACATATAATAAATAATAAGGAATCTTTAGCAGTTTTTACTTTATAATTTATTTAAAACAATGCATTTGTGAAACTTTATGCATTTAATTCTTTGTGTTTTTTAGATTATAATAATGAATCTTTATAAAAAAGAAAACCGTAAACAAATATAGTTAAGAAAACATAAAGCTCAAGTCACCAACACGTCTCAATGTTGGCGGCGCAATGTCTCAAAACAATAAATTCTGTTCGGGTATTGTTTTAAGAATATAAAAAACATGAACAAAAACAAATTAGAACAAAAGGGAACGATGTGGCCAGCGCACAGCAGCACCACAAGACAACACAATAAAAATAACTTCAATGTCAAAATAATTTACGAGCGACAATTTTGCTGCAGTGCACTTAAGATTCTGTGTGTGTGTGTTTGTGTGTGTGTGTGTGTGTGTGTGTGTGTGTGTTTGTGTATGTGTGAGAGTGTACGCGCACGAGTTGTTTTCAATGGCATTTTTTGTGCACCTCTTTTAATGGATAATAATTACTTTAGCGCGCACGAGCTTCATAAATTGGATGTAATTTGTGTAATAAAAGTCTTCTGAAGCTATACAGAATTTTGTATGCGGTGCGTTTCAATCCACCGAGCGTCATCGTCTTGGCATAACTTATATTTACACACATATATATATATATATATATATACGAGAATATATAGTGCAAATTTGAGGTTTTCAGAGGAACCGTGCGAAGAGTAAGAATCAAAGAAATAAATAATAAACAAAAACGTTAAAGTTCTTTTAAATGTATATTAATCCAACGTAATATGGCAAACATACTAGTCTTTACTCGAATAACAATAATCATACATACATATATATATACAACAACAACAAAACTCGCGTCCACATCAACTTTTATAACAATGACGAAGCGCAATACCAGATTAAACTATTTATACAATACACCTTCGTTTTATTTATATTATGTGTGTATTGTATATGTTATTCGTATATGTTGTATGGTATATATGTTGACGCAGGCATACAATAAAACGAATTCCTGTTAAAATCTAATTACCCGACATAATAACTGCGAACCACACCTACGTACGTTCCTCGTGTACCTACATACGAGTATTATAATATCGAAACACATTTATTCAATATGAGTTGAACGCGGTGTTTTGCATTTATGTGTTTACACTTTACACAGGCACCTAGCAAATAAAATAGAATATATGTATTTTAAATATATATATATATAAACATATAAATACTGAAAACGCGCGACAAACTTATTATTAAATTGAATGTCTTTCAGAGTTCAACCGATCCGAATCCAGCAAATATGACTTCATAACAAAAAACTGTTATTTGTATTAGCCTGTTTAATTCAAATATAAATACAAACCCGAGTTGCCGCTCTTGCGACCGCGCTTATTGTTTACAATTCACAAGATAGAAATAAAAACAAAAAAAAAAACAAAAACAAAAAAAAACACAAGAACACATAATCTGTACTCAATATCTTGGCTTTCGCGGCACAAATTGAATGGTATATACTTGCAATCCTACATGTTTTAGCTAATTGTTTCGGTGTTTTCGCTGAATACCTTTGTAGCGCTTTTTAACACCAATGAAATCTTGTACTTTTATTCAAATATTCACCTAACAAATGATGGACTAAATGCGATATTAATGTATTATTTCTTATGGCTCGAGTTGTGAGTGTGTGTTAGCGCATATAGACGCGCGTAGGCGCTTACACTTATTCAAATACTGTTATTATGTATATAAACCGTCCATACATCATACCAGGTTTGGATTAAGCCTTGCTGATTTATGTAAATTTTGGTAACAGAAAATTAAAACGTGGTTTTTTATGGCTGACTTTTTTTGGATAACATTCAAGTTCTGTCTCCAAAAATGTGTAAATTTAAACTTCTACCTTGTTCACGTAGCAGATGTTATTTACAAATCATTTTGTCTTTGAGTTGATTTGAATCATTATATCTCACAGTTGAGTATCGACCAAGGCTTTTATACATTTTAAGCAATAATTAAATTAAAAGATTATTAAAAAAGTACAAATTTCATTTTGTTACTACGTAAAAAAATGTTTCTGATTAAAGTAAGAGGTATCAATAAAGATGTCCTAAAATTATTAAAACAATACAAAAATCTAAAAAAATGATACTTTTTTGTGAAACAAACTTTTTGTTTTGTGACAAAAATGTATATTTAAATAAACAATTTTAAGAGGTTTTTTACTTTTATTTATTTAAATTTACTTTAAATTTATTATTTACTATAGCTTTTAGTGCCCGGCTTTTCACGGGGTACATTTTAATTCAATAGCACAATATATAATATTTTTTTTTTAAAAATATCTTTTTATTAAATTTGTTTCTATTAAACAATTCAATGTACTCAAATTTGTTACTTTTTAATGAAGAAGGAAAACCTTTTTAGGGAAAATTTGGATTAAAATAAATAGTCAACGTTTTTTGTTGTGCAACAGGATGGAAATTTGTACCAAAAAAACATCGACAAAATCGACGTTTTTTTTGTTGATGAAAAGCAATTGTTTTCTTTTAGTATTTCAACTTTTTAAAAAATCCAAAATATTTGAAATGTAAAGGTGCATTTCATTGATATGTAAAATTCTCTGATAAATGTTAAAAAGGATGCATTATATACTAATATTTTGCTTGATATTTTAAATTTTTATAATAGTTATAATTATAGGAACTATTAGTAAAATGTCACCCGTACAATAGGGTCTATTATGCGAAATTGGACTGCATGACACCTGGTAAATAACATTGATATGTCATCGTCAATAAATATGTCTAAATCTTATTTTTTTAAGGGGGTCCTCCGCCAAAAAAATCAAACTTGTATGTTTATTTTTCACTTTAAAATAGAATCACTGTTAATTAGAAGGTTCAACCTATTTTTTATTCAGTAGAAATTTTAAATACTTTTAAAATCCTATAACATCTATTATACCTCCCTCAAATACGACTTTTTTTAAATGCTTAGAAGCGTTGCTAGGGTTGTTGTCACCTGCCGCGGTAGATCATGGTGTCACCCCTAGTGTCTAAATTTTTTATTGTGTGACAACTCGCAATATACCTTATTTGGCATACCCCACCATCGCTGCCATATTACAAGTGTTTACTTGTTTTACATATTTTTTGAAGAAGAAAAAGATTTTTTTTTATATTTTCTTGTTTTACAAGTATTTTTGAAGAATCACAAGTTTTTCCCACAAAAACCAAGTATATTAGTAAAATATGTTTTTTTTATGTTGTAAAAACACAAAAAAACAGTACTATTATTAATTTTCAATACAATTTTGTAGACAAGTTTTAAATTTGTACAGTAAATATAGTAAAAAAATGGGAAAATTGACAAATTAATCAAAAATATGTTTCCCTTTTTAAAACTATACAAAAAAGCATAATAAATTATATAAATCATTTATATTGAAAATTAAATGTAACAATGTTGAATATTTTTGGTTTTATAATATAGATTTAATGCTCTGGCAAGGCACATAAAAATATAACTCTTAAAACCTGTATGAAATATAATATTTTTTTTATAAATTTCGTTATTTTTTCAAATTGCAACGTATGCTATAACTGTATTTTTTATTTTATCTATTTCAAATTATATTTTGTTGTGATTTTGTGTTTATCATGATTTATCAGTGTGTATTTTTGGAAAACACGAGTTATTGAAATGCTCATAAATACGGCAGGGCAATTTATCACCCGAGTATTCTTAAGAAGTTACATAAACCTATTTTTGTAATAACTTACGGTCGGCAAGAGTCGATAAATACTAAAAAAATATTTAAACATTAGTCAAAAAATATTTTTTTAGGTCATATTTTTTAGTGTTAGTTTTTTTTTAATTATATGTATTTTTTAAATTTATACAAAAATATTAATAAAAATTAAAACATTAAATTATACATGAAATATAATAGTTAGGTCTAAGCAAAAAGCATATATTTTAATAATATTAAATTAAAAATTTATTGAAAAACCATCATTTTTAACCAATTTTTTATACAATACCTTATTTTTTACCAAAATAATAATTTAATTTTTTGAATGCCATGTTTCATAATTAAGTATAAAAAAAATTAAAATATGTGTAATTTTGAGTTTCAATAATTGAATAATGAGCGCATTTAACAGAAAAAGCTCCACTGTGAGGCGGTCCACCCGCCCCCTTAGCAACGAAACTGAACTTCTTGACTAAATTTTGACGCTTCCTAAATTATAGGGTGTTTTTTTGGTGAGAGGACATAAGATTTACGGAATAAGGCTCATGAGCTGGTTGAAACGGGCAAAAAGCACATGGGTCCTTATGTCCAAAAACGGACAAAACGGACATAAAGCCAAAAGAACAGACATAAAGCCTAATAATAACAAAAAAACAAAAAAAAGACTAGGAAAAGTAGAATATAATTTCCCAGAGAATGGAAAACCGTAGAAGCTCACTAAAAAATATTCCTTTAAGGTTTTGAATTTTTATTTTTTTCTGAAATTTCTTAATAACCATAAGGCTTATGTCTGGTTAACAGGTTATACATAAGGCCCATTTTAAAACGGACATAAGACCCATTTGCTTTATTTCCGTTTCGGTTCGGACATAAGGCCCATGACAAGTTAAATCGGACATAAACCCCATAAGCTTTATGTCCGTGGGCCTTATTTCAAACCATCAAAACTCAAAATGTCCTCTTGTCTACTTCAGCCCTCAACATATAATTATAATTTAATAAAAACCTATTCAATTAATTTTTCATCAAAATTCTTCTTTGTTCATGAGTCAGTAATAAATAAATTAGAAACAGAATACGTAAGTGTGTAAAATTGCATTGAACTTATCGCCAATGCTCTCTATATATACACACCTTCTTTATAGCACTAGACCTGAATGTAATTGCTTATTTAAATTGTCGCTTGTCCGTTCTGCATTGCGTGACATGTTGTGGTGCGTGGACAGGCACTCCGCGGTGAGTTGTCTTTTGCGTGTGTATAATGTATGTATATTAATGCCAATACCATCTCTATTTATCCATATACGTCGCTCAACAGTCAACTCCAAACACTTATACTAAACTTAAAGTTATATATTTCTCTTATATATTATAAATCTATATACATATTCTATATAAATACCGAATAAATTCAAGCTGATGTCATTCGCGTGTACGTACCGTTTGTTTGCACACATTTTCGTTTGCGCCAAACAACAATTATAAACTGCAATACAAAACACACTCACACACTCACACATTTGCACACACAATTTGAGTAGGTGTTACATACTACAAGATGCGAAGACTCGTCGTCGGAAATGAGAGATATAAGTTACACATACGAATTACTCACAAGAACTCACACATACACACTCACACACTATAACACTATATATCTCATACAGAATTACTCGAAACTCGAATCAAAGAAAGAGCTAAGGTGTATGGGCGGATGCGGATACAGGGCGAACAGCGGACACTCCGCGCACGCATTTAAATGGTTTCCGAACAAGTTTTTGTTCGCAGAAATTATTTAAATAAATCAAAAATAGTAGATTACTGTTTTTTTTGTTGCTGTTGTTCCGAGAGCTTAGAACTTTCTAAACAACAGTTTTGTGGTGATCCGGCGTTGTATTTATGTGTAAACAATACATACAACTTTGCCAATATATGTTTTAATATGATTCATTATCAAGATCTTTCCTGCAGTGACGGTATTGTGGGTATAATTAAATCGGATATCTGATTTATACTATTTAGAATTAGATGTAGAGCATCACTTTTAGTTTGGGCGAAGGATAATTTGTTTAAAAGTATACCAATTATATATTATATATTATACGAGCTTAAAGCTTTCCATATACGTTGATGATGGTTATATATGGTGTAGAATTTTTATTTGACTCTCAAGAATCCGAAAAATGACTTTAGTGTCCCGGATCTAGCAGTGAGATATAAAAGTATAGCTAATTTTTTACTTTACTCAAAAAGATCTACGAAAATACGTAAAAGATTTATAAACAACTTTCAGTTTTGGCTTACGTGAGCCAAGTGACCGATGTAAGCAATAAAGTGGTTCCAGAAAAAAAAAATTCATTACTTTTGTGTTCCGGATATGCCAACATTTATGTATCGCTCTGTCAACACCAGTGCTACGCACTCTATAGAGGGTTTGATATGAAAGAAGAAGCGGTAGAACACTTTTAATGTGAATGCTAAGCCTCATGAGTCTAACAGCGATAAATTGGCAAAGTTGTTGTTGTTTATGACTTCTTATTTTTTCAATTCAACTCAGAATATAACTCTTTCGATTAATATCGAACGTTCGCTTTTACATATGATCCGACTGTAAGGTTGTCTACAAAATAGTGCTTCATTCTAAGACCAGATAACATGCCAACGCTCAAACATAAAAAAAACATTTCTAGCTTTATGCAAAAATTTAAATGGTTTAAGTAAGGTATAGTTGATCTTGTTTTCCTATAAAGCACACTGGGTCCCAATTGAGTCTCTTTATTGAAAAGACGTATATTCCAAAAATAAATCTGATGTAACATGAAAATTTTGTAACAAATGTGTGTGATAAGCAAAATTTTCAACTTTTATTGTGCGTTCTAAAACCATTGATAAAAATATATATTATGGAATGTTGTCTAGGTTGGGACGGGTTTTTATTTTGGGTTCATAACATTTGTTTTAAAAATAATTTATATAAAATTAGAGAGATAATGTCCTAAGCTACAATCTGCTAACTTTTTTCAGATTGGTTTTAAAAAATATAAAGATACTATCTTTTTTTTGTTAAAACATTTTCACCTAATGTATACAATTTGATAAACAGTGTAAAACTGAACTAAATGTTTCTCTGATGTCCATTAGAAGTACTTCTAAACTAAATCGACGATTTTGTGTTCCGTCTTTCGCTTGTATCGCGCCATTCTGAATGTTATCTAAATATGATGTAATAATAAAAATTAGTCAAATTATTGAAAATTTATAAATTATTATTGAATTAATAAAAAAAATATATTGGGTCTATATTTAACCAAAGTTAGGCGACATGAGTGTCCCTACTTAGACAACAGACCACATTTTGACAAAGCCCATACAAAAAGGTTTGTGGTGCAATAATTGTGAACTAAAAATATGAAATATTTTCTTAATAGTATACAAAAATATCGTAATTAATAGATAATAAATGAAAGCATTACAAAATAAAATAACGATATATTTTAATCCTGGTTTAATTCCATCCAATAATATACGGAAATGACAAGAATTATGCTTCAAATTCTGTATATTATTATGTATGTTTAATAATCTCCAGCCATATACATTTATTTTTTAATAAAAAATGTAAAAAAATGCAAAAATATGCACCATAAAATGCACTAAAAAATGAGAAAATATGCACTAAAAATACTAAAGGCATAAAATAAATCGCTCTCCAAAAAAAAAATATGTGCTCCTAAAAAAAAATTATGTGCACCTAAAATAAAATGAATGTGCTCCTAAAATAAAATAATGTGCACCTTAAAATAACAGTG
>JAAAKO020045436.1:0-11681 GCA_010015015.2 Bolitophila cinerea
TTTCCCCGCGGTCGCTCACCCCGCCAACACTGACACATTTTTTAATTGTATTTCGTACAAAAAACCTACACCCCGCCGAATTTCGCACATTTTTATACGAATTTTATTTTTTGGACGCTCATCCGGCCGTCGGGGCGGTTTTATTTCCTTTTTTAAAAGGTTTAATATTGGATGATAAAGTATACACCTTCAAAATACGATTTATAACCAGCTCATAATATTTAATATGGCATTGTTACACTGTTAATTGTAAGAGGTAAGCGTGCGGGCGACGGCCGGGTGAGCGTCCAAAAAATTAAATTCGCTTGTACGAAATTTGTAAAACCATGTGCGAAATTCGGCGGTGTGTAGGCGGGGTGAGCGACAGCGGGGTAAAATACCAAAAAAAATGTGTGAATTTCGACGGCGGGAAATTCAAGAAAATGAAATTCTTAAAATTAAGTTTCTATTGTGGTTTTTTTCTCTTGTTTAAAAGTCAGAGTAGAAAGCGGGACCAGCGTCGCCGGGGTAAAATTCCCATCACCCCTTCGATTCAAAATTTATTTCATAAATAAGTTTTGGGGGGAGCAGCTTTTACATGTTCCGCCAGTGTATCCAATCTAACTTTCTGAAATTGAGACCGCATTTCGAGTCCCCACTTTTATATTTTTTAAATTTTCAAGATTAATAATTATTAATAATTTTTTATTTTATTTTATCTGGAAGTATTTTAAATTGATGTTACCATATGTTACGAAATATAGCAAGAAAGATCGTTTTACATAGAGATATCTCAAAAAATATGTATAACATTCAAGACTGGAGCAGTTCAGCATAAGCAGCACAATAAAAGATTAATTTAAAAAACTCAAATATGGTCATAAAACAAAAAATCATGCAACTTCTTGCAACGTTGTTGCAATTTTTTTATATTTTTACGCTCTAACTTAAACTTAACCTAAAATATAGTTAATTATGCATATAAAAAATAATATATAATGCAAACAATTGAATAAAAAATATAAGATATAAGTAACTATAAAAAAATTATAAAAAACGAAGCCAATTAAAAAATGATTTTAATATATATAAACATATTTATATATTTTTTAAATTCTTTCAAAATGTTTAAAATTCTGAAAAAAAAACTTACTTATTTGGTCAATTAAGTGATATAAGGTTTTTTAGCACGCCAATACAACTAAAACTATTGTGCGCCGTATCGGTTAGAAGAATTTTGTTAAATTTGTTACAACTATTTATAAAAAAAAATTAATTTAAAATATTCGTGTGCTGGACCGATCCATAGAGCATGGTCCATGGTTTCAAAGCTGTCGCAAAGGATCGTGTCTATTATGTTCACTCGCTGGCAATGGCTGGAGGTGACTTTTGAGCCAATTCTGATTTGCCATGACTTAACTAAATGACTGCTCGTCTATGCCTATGACGACGGGCGAGTTAAAAAAACCGCCTTACCTCACCCTCTGCCGGGTATACATAATTCTATTTTATTTGAACCTACATAGAATCGCAACAAAGTAATTGCGAGAGATCAACAAATTTACATGTAATATAAAGAATGAGATATTGTCCGTTGGTATCGATGATAAAAAAGGAAACTCCAAGTGTTAATGAATTGAGAACAACCAATTTGATGCAGCCTTCACAATTCCACATATGTAACCCAAACAAAACAGATTATTTAAATTTATCAACATGTTTATTAAAATTAATCTCTTTCTATATCTCGCTCTTATCAGTGTATATACACATACACAAATACGTTCCTTGACTTATACACTCCTAACATAAATATATATTTTCTATACAAATATTACAATATTTATATATATAATTAATATATCTATTCATACATAATATTTGTTTGTGTTTTAGTTTATTGTATTTGTTTTTACTGTGTTTTTCAATTTTTCATCGGTCTCTTTTCGCCCTCTGTGGCTGTTCGGTGTATATACTATATGTATATATATTATATTTATGTAAGGTTAAACGTGTAATAAATAAAGCAGATTTGCGCGTTGTGGAAAACAACCACAACAACGAACAATATCGCACGCGCAAATCAATATACATACATATCAATATGTATATATAATTGGACTTTTTTGCTTATTTTGCTGAAGAAAAAAATGCTATAAAAATATAACGTGTATGTGTGTGTGTGTATCGTTTTTGTATGTTTTACAATAATTAATCCGGTGCATTGTTTTTGGCAGGCTGGAAACACTTTTCGTGTGTGTTTGTGTTTATTTGATAATTTTTTATAGTTCGTTTGTTTTATCCTTAGATATTAATATTATCCAAGTTTTAATCC
The DNA here is from genome assembly GCA_010015015.2 of Bolitophila cinerea. Taxonomy (NCBI): domain Eukaryota; kingdom Metazoa; phylum Arthropoda; class Insecta; order Diptera; family Mycetophilidae; genus Bolitophila; species Bolitophila cinerea. The sequence goes on from JAAAKO020045436.1 coordinate 2,315, forward strand.
GTTTTTTGAGAGCGTGCGGGTGCCTTAAATTGCTGACTGGCTGATACATTTGTGGCACAATAAGCTTGCGGAAGAACCACACAATGTTAAAAATCCAATGTGCTCCGAATTTGTGTCTTTGAGGGTATGTGTGTTTTGGTGCTGGTACAGGTGAGTTCGCAGTACTCTAAATGCAAAGTTTTTTTTTTGTGTTTGTGTATAATTGTGCAGGAAACTCATTGCACGCTCTTAAATATTTAAAAACAGTTTGGAGATTGAGGATTATGTTGGTGGTGATGGTCCTGAATAAAAATACATACAATTATAGTTTCTTCACGGAAATGAAATACACAAATAATGCTTACGCTTTACTTCAATTCCTGGTTTGCGCTCGCCAAAGGCACGTCGAGGACACATCACGAACTCTTGGCTGCTGTTGCACTGAAACGAGGCAGACTGAGGCCAAACTTAGTTTCGATGCCGTTCAGCATTGGAATGGCAGTTTGGAAACCACCAATATGATCTGGATTGATTTTCTTGACGTCGTACTCAACCGCCTTGGAGGTCTGCACATCAGATCCGGGTGGTCGAGAACCTCCAAAGTCTACGTAGAACATTCGCTGCATCATCTCGTACGTTGCAAGTGTCACACCAAATTGCGGCGATGATCGCATTACACGTGCTGTAAAATATAAATAATTATAAAATGTTTTAAAAAATAATCTTTTTTTTTCTTTAAGTTTACCAGTTGTTCCTTTCCAGAAAGCCCTTGGTCCCTCTTCGCGCATTATCTTGCGTGCCGCATCGATTACACCCGTGTACGTGGTCTGACCCTGTCTGGCCACTACCTGCAGTCTTGTTTTAATCACGTCCGCTGGCGTGACGAGTGATGCAGCCGGTATACCGGCAATAGCACCAGCACACAGCAAAGAAAACGGATGATTGTATCCATCTTCATCAGCAAAGGCAGCTTTTGTGTGTGCGTAAGCCGGGAAATAAATGGCCGAAAAGGGTACGTCACGCAACAAACATGCACGGGCTCCCTTGTACAGTCCAAAAAGTCCTAGCTCCTTGACAACGCCGAGTGCACTGACCTTTGCACCGCCCGCAATCTCACCCGCCACCTGAAGTCTAATCTTGACAATCTCCAGTGGATTCGTAAACACTACTTGTGAAGCACCAGCACAGGCACCAGCCAAAACCTCAGCGAATCCAGGTATTTCTCCGTTTGTACCGCTTAGTTTGTCACGTACGAAATCGTTGACCGTCAGCTTGATAGCCTTCTCGGGTGCAACGCCCATCAGCTGTGGCACCAGGCCACGGTATAGACCAGCGAAACCCTCGTGACGGATAACCTTCTTACAGCAGTCTATTGAGTTTCGGTAAGCGACTTCGCCGACAAACGAACCAGCACGTTGATTTTGCATACGCGTCTTTACCAAATCAATTGGATAGACAGCGGTGGCGCCGACAGCTAAAAATAGAAGTACAAAAACGGTTAAATATGGCTTCAGGCTCGAGCAATAAATTTAAATTGAATGCGTATGTGGAGAAGGAAAGGGCGCTAGATATATATATATATATATATATATATATATGTATATATAATACATACACATATACACTTAAATTTACTGTGAACACACACACAGAACACTTACCACCAGCGAACGCTCCCAGCGAGAAACGATAGACACTTTCGAGTATTTGGATAAACACGCTGCGATCGTCAGGACTCGAAACGGCCTTTATGTCCGTTAATCGGGCTGTTATGTGTTTGGTATAGTGTTCCGGAGCGATATTGCTGAGGTCGGTGTACACGATGCGTCTGTGGAGCAAATAGTATAAAAGTATGTGCTTTAGAAATGTATGGTATGATTCGGTGGATGTTAAAGAAGAAGGAGAAAGAAGGAGGAGAAAAACAAATTAATATAATATTGAAGATGTAGGTGCGGGACTGAGAGGTGTGGGCGCACAGCTGACGATGGATACGGGTGTGCGGTGGGTGCTTTTAACTGAGGTGGTTTGGCAATACATGTATGTTTGTGAAGATGCAAAGATAAACATTTTGACTAGATAAACACTAAACATTCAACAACAAAAATGCGATGATGAACACGATATCGAATTTATATTTAAAAGGAAATACAAGGATGAATGTTTATTTACAATCTTCTCACTCCTTTTTTAAATGGCTTTACTAATACAAAATACTTATTTTTTATGTCGAAGAAATGCAAGTGAATTGAGAGAATTAAATTAATAAGTTTACGAGCTTCAGTCAGAGTCGCTTTGGAAGTAGACCTTATGCTAATAATTTCTCGAAACGAAGAAAAAATATTTTTAAATTATTTGGAATATTTTGATTGCTTCCACTAGCACTCTGAGCCCGTAAACCCTAAACATCTAATTAGGGAAAGGTCACAAACACTAACACAGCACACACACACACACTTGCCTATTTCTGTCAATATTTCGCTTCCACCAACTTGTTGCGCAAGCACAGTTAAGGAAAACAGAGAAAATAACCTTAATTTAATATTAAATTAATGTACGACGTCGTGACGCCGACGCCGCGTCAGTACCGAAACGAACCGCGCCCCGCATGGCAATTTAAATGTGTGTCTTAAGAGGAACGCTCGCACGCGCGAACTAAAAGCATTTCCTTTGATCGTGTTTGTGTTTTTCAATATTCGCGCTGAACAAGAAAATGCTTATTGAATTTATTTGCGAGTGTGTGTTTATAATGAGTTCTTGAAATATTTACCCCGTTTGATGCAGTACTCCGGTAAGCTGGTACAGGATATCGATTTCAAGTGGTGTTATTTGACTCATGATCTGTGCGGAGAGCAGCAACTCATCCTTGGTGATCGGTTCAGTGCGATGTCCACCGGTGGCATTCAGGTAGACACGCTTGATTAGTTCCATGTTGTTGAGCAGTGAATTGAAGGCCATGAAGTAGGGGAAGCTGACCTTGTGACCTTCGGTGACCTATATACAAATATAAATTTTAAAAACACCATTCGATATAATTTCAAGAAAATATTTTTCATACCGCCACCAGATTGTCCTTGACGTCAGGTGTTAGCAGGTGCTTCTTAACGTTAACCATGATGTCCTGAAAGTCAAGCGGTGAAATGTAACCGGTTCCCGTCGGATCTTTGCTCTTGAACGCCTCCATTGCGTACTCCTCGTGGAAATCGTGGAGCAGCTGACTGAATTCGGCATAGTTGATGAGGCGATGTTTGTTCTTGCCGAAATAACGTTGAATAAACGGTCCATCCAGCTGGAATGGAATTTTAGAGTGGAGATCGGTTTTTTGAATGACATCGGCAAAGTCGGCTAAATAGTAAATTATTAAAATTAAAAACATTATCTTATTATTTAAAAAAAAAATTAAACTCACCGTAGGTCACAGTGCCGTTGCCTTTTGTATCGAACAATTGAAATGCAGTTTTGTAAAGGGCATCGGGTGTGCACAGAAGCCCTTCGAAGGCTTGAAATTCGGCAAACGAAATTAGACCATCCTTGCTAGTATCAGCGATACCGGCCAAAAGCTTTACGGATTCCTATAAAAATAAAAATTCCATAATAACAATTAATATTACTCAATATTAGTAATCGAGAGAATAACACTCAAAAATGACCGCAACCGCGTCTCTCAGTGCAATCTCTAAGTCAAGGTCACGTCTCGCTTCCGAAACGGCACTGCCAGCGTACGTCACACAACCATGAGAGTGATTTTGTATATTTATTGCCATAGCCATAGCATCACGCAAGTGAGCACGCCGTGACTGCGTGTAGTCCCGCAATATGTCTATTTGTCTGTGTGTGTGAGTTTGTATTTTTATTGTGGAATTACGAATGCATAGACAAACACAAACAAAAACACACAATCTGGAACAAGTTGAATAAGATTCGAGCGTCGGGCACACGTGACGATGCGACGCCCAAGGTTGTTTGAAGGTTATCGGATCACCTACGCACCTACACAAACATACATACTTAAACTTACCTTATTGTATGTAGATTCGGGAAACAGACCTAGATATCCACGCACAAAGTCCTCACTGGTCATGAACGGGTCACCGTTTACCTGTTGGGAGGCATATTTGGCAAATACCTCACGTAGCTTCTCGGTTGTGGCGCGCTTAATGTGCGTTGGACCCTGAAAATCAAATATTTATTATTTACCAGTCAAAGTGCGATTTAAAATTATGATTCACATGATTAAGATTCAGCATTTTTACGAGATCTAAAATTATGTGTCTTGTCTAGACTCTAGAGTTACGTTATTATTGTGTATATTTTGTGTGTTTACTCTACGCGTGAAATTCGAACTGTGGATTTTTTGATATTTTTTTGAGAGCCAAAAATGTGTATATGGTCTTATCACTCTCTGTCAGCGAGGGGAAACACATACACACACATTAGTAAAATAGAGCGAAGACACTTGGTATTGGAGATAATATTTTTGAGGTCTCAAGAAAGAAAGGCGACGACATTGTGAGATAATGTTGTACTCGATTGTTGTTTGATGTTTGTAATGAATACCGGAAACACGATTAGAGAAGAATATATTTATTTATAATTTATAGTATAGACTAGACTAATATAGACTAAAATATTTTGATATTTTTTTTTTGATTTTTTTTTCAAATGTTTTATACAAATTTTAAAATTTGTAATTAATAATTAGGGCCTTAGTAAGAGGGCCCAAACCTTACGTCCTAGATAATTGAAATTTAGAACACAGCTTAGTGTAAAAGATTTTTTTTTGGCATTTCAGATTTGTTTTTATTTTATTACGCCGGATTCACCGGAGCAAACACTTGTTCATGCTAATTTGCTCATAGCTATCCCTAATGGCCTATTAGGACATCCGAATTATTTTTAATAGATAGTAATATATTATGGTATCCGGCTGTTTCGGCGCCCACACTTCGGCGCGCACATTTCGGCTCACTGACGCATGTTCGCACCGAAGTGTGCGCGTTGAAATGCTACGCGCCGAAGTGTGGGCGCCGAAACAGCCGCAAACCATATATTATAGTAGTACAAAATAAAAAGGCGGGATTATAAGTCTTCTCATATTAGCTACGCTGGTATAGAGGCCTAAAAGTCCTTTTTATGTGGTTCATTGTAATGAAGAATTAAACGAAACATTTTAAAAAATCGTTATGTAAATAGCAAAATCTCTTAAATAAGCTTTATTTTTTTAAATTTAAATAATGTATTTATGTTAAACTATTGGTTAAACCTATTTAAAATATTTAAAATTTTATTTTAGAATTTTAATTATGCGCCATTCTGTGATGTAGAACGGTCTTTCTTATATTTAAACGTTGATAATTTAATAATTATATGAGTTATAAAAATGCAATGCCAAATTATTATTTCTGTGATATAATTATTTAAATTTTAAATTTTAAATTTATTTCAATATTATATATGTTTTAAAATGTATAAAATGTTCTAATCTACTTTAATTAGGACAACAAACTAACACCAAACCTAAACTACATATGACAGATTCCTCTTACGGTTAAGTTTTAATTTGTAACAAACTTTTAAAAAAAAAAAATTGCAAAGGCAGCAGAATTATAAAATGTAACCATTTTATATACATTTTGTATTGAAAAGTGTTTATTTTATAAATTGTCCAGAATATCAAATAATCTTGCAGAGAATACTCCACATATTTGACCTGGAATGAAGAAAGTGTTGCGAAAACCGGTTTTCCAGATAACAGCTGTAATAGTGAACAAAAAACAAAGCGCACACGGAAAAAATGAAATTAAAAAATATATCTGGTGTATAAATATAAAATATTTGTAAGCTTTTTAATACGGTTTAATGAAAATTAACAACAATAACATCCTCCTTGAATGATGGTCCAAAGGACCAGATTTTTTTAATTATTTAAAATACTAGTATTCTAATAACAATTTTCAAATAAGTATTTTGTTATTTTTTAGAAAATATTTTGTTTTTTTTTAAAAAGTATTTTTTATTTTGTATTTAAAAATACTACATACTTTTTTAATAATTTTTGTTAAATAGTATTTTGAAAGTTCATATTACAAAATAATTTAATTTAAAGTTGAATTTCATATACTAGTATTGTAAATACAATTTTATATAATAATATTGTAAATACTTCCGATAGCGTATTATATTATATATTTATAGCTTATTATTTTATATTATTATGTTTTCCAGGATGACACAAACTCCATGACTATCCCCAAAAAGCTACGGATGACTTTTTTTACCGGATAGCTAATAATAAAAAATGGTAATGCCAACTTTTTCAGTTTGGTCAGAAAGATATTTTACAGGATGGCACAATCATTTAAGTTTGGACAATCTTGCTTGTGTTTCCGTTTAAATTCCTTGCGTTTTACTTTGAGTCCATTTACCAGTAGATGTTTGGAGACTCATTTCGTCCGAACTCTTTTGTTTGTCGTCCTCCATAATCTGTGATATATACAGAGAAAAAAATGCAAGAACAGTGTCAAACGAAATATTGTGCAAACCGTTTAAATTGGCGCAAACGAGTAGCCAACTAGTGGATGCCGCAATTTTGTCTGAAATTGTTGCAATTGATTGGTGCGATCACAATCAATCACACCTTATCACATGATTGCCGCAATTGATACATTATTTGTTTGGCGCATACAAACTAAATAAATGACAGGTTGGCGGATTTTACAGCAATTACATTTTTTATCTTAATTTTTGCGCAATTTATTAGGATTTCGATAAGGCTGGCCACTGAAAAATTCTGTTGGGGTAGTGCCACAGTTACCGGCTATACTGTCGGCAATAGGAGCACTTTATTATAAATAAGGAATTTATCAACCCTAAAAAAACAATGTTCTTCATATAAGTTCTTAATTAGTTTTTTCTTGTTATATGTAATTAAATTTGTCCATCCCTTATTTTTTTTGGGCAGCAAAGGGTTAAATGTAAAGTAGCATATATTTTTTACAAACAATATTTAATCTAGTGTTTTTTAAATGTTTACCTCTTTTGCCCAATTAATGGTTTAAACCATATTTGGTCACAACTTAATGAGAGTTAGGGAAAAGTTTAATAGAATGCATTGTCATCGGCAACAAGTCCATGTGCCAAGCTCGATTGATTTGCAGGAAATCGGTAAATTAGGCCGCATTAGAATCCGCGTAGGCCATCAAGATAACAGACACGCAAAACTAATATAGATAATTTAAAAAAATAGTAGCCACTACCAGTTATAAGATTTTTTAAATATTTAAAAAATCAAATTATTGGTTACGGCCGGTTAAAAGAAAAAAAATCAAACCTTTTTCCAAATAAAACTAAATGATAAATCGAAAAGTACTCTTAATAATATTAGTTTTATTGAAATATTGATTCGAGAATTATAAACCATATTAATAATTATACGAATTTATCTTTTAAAAAAATTTCAAAGTAAAAAATTATCTTCTACACGTTGCCAACGCTGATTGCCTTACCATATGCTCTAAAAACGGATCTAAATTTTACTAGTATATAGTTACTTTGATGGTTTTGAATTTCCGACAATTAAATTTATATAAATAAACCTATAAAAAAACTATAAGGTTACACGATTTTTTGCACATTTGAAACATATCGTGCCATAAGTTCAAGGCTACGCTCAGCAAAACCCGAACAAAGCGACCATAAATCGCATCGAACAAGCAAAAGTACAAATGGAATGCTTATTTCTCTGTTCTTGAACTCAACTTTAGCTCGCTGTCTGTGTGCGTGCGCCGCCCTGATGCCATGTTCTTGATATGCTAGTATATTTGACTATATCTTCATATAGTTGTAGTTTATAAGTTTAACTTAAGGGTACACTTTAATGTTTCAATATATGGGTAGAGCGCACGCAGCACGTTTATGGCAAGAACGCATAGGTAAATACACCAACACGCGTTAATTTTAAACATTGCCTATAGATTGTGTCATTATGAAGTTCCAGCAAAGTTCTAGCTTCATTGCCAAGGAACGTCGAACACATTCGCACCAACGCTTTTAGTTGTAAATTACCTGACTAATAATGCAAATCATAATAAGGTTTACTCAGATTTCTCGTTTGAAGTAATTTTCATTTTAATTAGTTTGGTTTTGCATACAAATTATGTCAAACTATTATTTAATATATGCTTAACATATGCACTCACTCACTCACTCATAGCATGTCATAATCCACCCGATGCGGGAGCTCTGTTTTTTAATTTAATTATATTAATTTATTTTATTTCAAGAAGACATCGACGATCATATTTTTTACAAGTAAAATTAAAAGACAGATTTTAAAGAAAAATATATTTGTCTTTTGGGAACCTTTCATATACCGCCATCGGATAGCTCTTTTCACTGTATATTTCCAACAGTGAATAGCTTATGTATATGACATTACATTATGATCTATAGTTAAAGCATTTCTTACGTAAAACAACACCAGATACACAAACTAAAATTCTAAAAAACATGTTTTTCAAATGCATTTCTATAATGTTTTTTGTGTATACCAACTAATATATCATATGCTTTACTTAAAAGCTTCACTCGTTTTACGCTGCTTGAATTAATGCTCAAGGATATTATTTAGAACCATATGCATATAATTTTTTTCTTGTGATGATATCTATATTTATGCGCTTGGAAAAATTCCAACTGTTTTTTTTTCTTTCTAAAAGCCTATGCAGCAAACGTAACCCATTTTTTGTTTAAATTGTGTATGTGTGTGTGAACGTTTATATGGTGCACATAAACCACACTTTACGCTTATCTCAATCGGATAGAATAAAAAGCTCAACAAGTGGTCTTAGTGCGCGCGTCTCTCTCACATTTACATAAGTGTTTTATACTATATATACGCTGAACGTACACACAAATTGCGCTGAATTTACATATACATTTATACTATGGTATATAGGTATATGAATGTATATATTATATTTACTCGAATTCTGTAAGTATATATAAGGTATGTTTTTGTGTATGTGTATGAAGCATGAGTAAGTGTGTGTCTGTGTATGCCACGGAAGCGAAGAGCATCACAAATGCTTGCATTTAAAAACAGTGTAATATCATACGTATGTTTTAAGTATACATACATTATGGGATTTCGTCATGGAAATGCATTTATTTTATTTAAGTAGTGCATACTCGGATATACTTCTACATTTATTGATAAGAGCTCTTCTGTATATAGTAGTTATTGTTTCAAATACTTAGATTTTCAGCAAGCGTATTTGCATATAAAGCGTACTAAAGGGTTTTCCAATAGGGATGCTCGAACTTTGATAGCTCATTGCGGCCATGTTGTTTGAGTGACAGAGGTCAAATGCAGTGTGTTATATTCATTCCG
>JAAAKO020045447.1:0-11681 GCA_010015015.2 Bolitophila cinerea
GCACTACTGCCACCTTGCTGAGCCGCATTTCCTCCATTCGCTCCTCGAGATACATTACATATAAGCCTCTCAGTCTTTTTCGTACATTTTAGATGGTTTCGGGATCCATAACTGTGAGACTGTGACTGCAAAGATCTCTGGTCAATTTTTCGCGCAAAAATATACTTCGGGCAATCAGTCATAAAAGAGTCCGCGTGTTTGTGCTCGCAATGTTTCAGTTAAGAATCGTGCCCTAAATTCTTATAAATTTACCTATATCTATATTAAATTAAAAATAATTTAACTTCTACGCATAATTACAAAAAAAAAACAGAAACAAAAATTAAGTGATGTGCATGAAGTTGCTTGCATATTGTAATTTTATAATTATAAAATTTCTCTTACAAAGTTTAAAACAAATGTTTTGAAATATATTTTACAAAATTTGTAAGTTCAAAATAGCCCTCTATTTATCTATAACTTATGACGAATAGCATAGATATAAGGGTTATTAAAAGCCTATTTTAAATTACCATAAAAATTACGTTTGACTTGGCGTAGTAATAATTTTTTTGTCCTTTAATTTATTTTAAATCAAACAATTTACAGTGAAAGCATTGTTCACACGGAGTTATATAAGGAATTTACGAAACTAAGATATTTGTAGAGAAGAATTGTGTTCTTTTGGATCGATAATGACTGCATCAAAAAACAAAACAGACATTTTACTACAAATATCGCAAGTTGTGAAAATATTCCAGAGTTATATCTCGAGTCATCAAACTCCGAGTGAAGAAATTGGCCCTAAAAAGATTTCTGTTGTAATGGACCTAACAGTTACAAAAAACATATCTTAAAAAAAAAACAGATAAATTTAAAATTATTTCGGACTGTATACAAAATATATGGATATTCCTTCTTTTTTAATTTGTATCTTTTTAATATCAAAAATGTAAACATATGTGCATTTGTTCTACAATTTGCTATAGACTAGCATTAAGACAAAAAGAACTCATTCAAACGACAAAGTCTACCGAAAACAACAAAGCCATTAAATTGACAAAAAAACAAACAATCAAAATCCGTTGATTAAACTGTGAAGTGTGTGCGCTATCACTTGACAAAATGGTTAAACAGAATATATATATATATATGCTTATTGACTATAATATATATATTATGTTAAATGCTTGCATACGCTCGCCGCTTAATCTCTACGCCAGTGCGAATATAGAGAGGCGAAAACAGAAAGACTCAATTACATCGACTTTACTAGCAAAATCTCTCTTTGATCCGCTCCAAACCAAATTAAAACAGCCACCATATTTAAACACATTTATACATATACAATTTATTATGTGCAACGTACGTATATACTTATGTATAAGTACTCGTATATTTGATGTATATAACTGTAAAAAAAAAGCTAAACCATCCCTTGCAGCTGATGCCGAAGGTGACATACGTGGGATTAGTCTTCAATAAACAAACCACGTAATATATATATATATATATATATACAGTACATAAGTATAAACATAGTACTCTTATGTGTATTATAGAGATATTTCATAGCTAAAAGCCCCTAAATCCCTTACGGTGTGTTTTTTTCTCAATATGTATATATATATATATATATCTCGACGACTACACATATAACATAGTAATAAATCCATATATAATATACATGGAATCATATATATGTACATAGATGACGACAACAACAAAAGAAGGTTCGTTTGTACGGAAAAGTCCATGCAGAATATTTCCCTTAGCACAGAGGCTGAAAGTATATGATGTCCTTTGTATATGCGTCGCGTCGGTTGGTATATATGTGTGTGACTATCTGTGCCTGCCTGTACGTGTCCATGTTTATGTGTGTGCGTGTATGTGTGTGTGTGTGTGTGAATATGTGTTGTGTATATATGCATGTGTGTGAGTGTAAATATAAGCCCCACCCAGCCCATTCGAGTGTCGTGTGCACCCTGCATACACCGTTAGTGTGTTGACATCTAAGGTGGCTACGATCGAGCAGCCCTTACTTTTTATGTGTACCGTACGTGTGTATGTGTGTATGAGTTTGAGTGTGTATGTGTGTGTCACCGAGTGTAAATACGAAACACATAGCCAGAGATACTACAAAACTTGATGGCGATATGTTGGCGTAGAGTATTTTGTGCGCAAGTTCTTTATATACTATGTATTTAGCTATTTACACATTTATACATAGTACATAAGTTGAATATGTATATTAAGACTAGGTGATACATTTCTTCATTGGGTGTAAGATTTGTTTCTCTAGAAACCACATAGTTTCAATTAAACTGAAGAATTTATAACAATTTATAACAGTCATGTTGGCCTTTATTCCGGCCAACCAACAAGGTTTAAAAATTAAATTTCTATTTTGACCAACCATTTTAACACAGAATTATTCGTTTTAAAATATTTTTAAACTCACCTTAGGACGAGGTTTTATGTGTTAGTTTTCAATGTTAAATAATTTTGGTCGTGTGAACAATGCAAACTCAATTTGTAGTAGTAAAAATATAGATAAACCAAAATAAATGATTGATTTACATGAAAATATTCAGTTTTCTGACAATTTGCAAGACTGAAACTTTCAACAACCTGTATACACAAAAGATGTATGTGAATTGGTGTGTCATCATTAGAGCAACCAAAATCGAGCGCTAAAAACATATAATCATGTGCCTGAAATAAGACATTAAAACATCATTTTAATCGCTTAAAAAAACTCTAAAAATACATTATAAACACAAAATGTATACCGTATAAAAACTAAAATAAAAAATACATATAATTCACATTTAAATTTATTTAAAAATATGTACTTGATTGATAAAATTTAAATTTCTACATTATAAGATAGAATTATAATACAAACAAGTACAATTTTCTCCAGACTTTAAATTTGTAACTGTCACATGCACACGACAAAACTAAAATTCTAAAACTAGCACTGTGTATATGGAGAAATATCACATCAGTCAGCTCGATTCTGATTTGGTGCACTTAAGCTAAGATCTCTAACCTCAAAACCAGCTAATAATTCGCAGTCGTTCGCGAGTTCCAATATCAACACAACAACAAAAACCACAAGCAACTGTCAGATATGTTTTTCTTTGGTGCGCGGACGCATATTGATTTATGCGATTTTTCAGTGACCGTACGCCTCAGGAAGACTGGACACGGATTACTTGTTTTTGAGCCAAAAATTAAAAGAAGAAAATGCATTTCAGTGGTTTCCTCATCATTTTCGTTGAGAATATTTATTTTATTTATTCATTTAAAGTTTCCAATAGCTTGACGGTGATTATGTTGGACAAACATAATAAAACTATATAATCAGAGAGATGATGCAAAATTTGTGCAATATAACCACAAAACATAGTATGTCATCATCATCACTCTATAATCGTTGGTTGGTGATTTTAACATCTGAAAATGTTGGACTGTCGCTCATACGCTTAACTTCAAATCTGAATACCGATTTCATTTAAAGCGCGCTTCAGCTGGCTGTAATTGCAGTAAGCGCTCTTAACTCCAAATCAGAATCGAGCTAAATGTTTCACGACCATGGTAAATTTCATTTTGCTAGCACGTAACTATGGCAACGCCATTTATTGTATGCCATAATATAGAGTTATTAAAATATGTTGTACCAAAACGATAATAAAAACGTTCTTAAAATGTTCCTGCGGCCGAAATTAGGCACATTATAACATATTATTTATAAGTAATTACAAAGGAAAAATAAATCTTAGAAACATTTTCTAATTAATCCGACCCCTTTCTGTTAGCCCAAAATTAAAAATTTAATACTGTCAGGTATCCTAGACATTATAATGGGCTTAGAAGAATAACACACTATGATACTGATGACTTTGTAAAAGGGTGGGATGCTGTCTGTCTTTCTTCCGTGAATAATTTTTTGTTAGGTTTTTTGTAGACAGATCTTGCTTGTGTAGTTTTAGGCTTTTACAAATTTCATATTTCCTTTTATGGGAAAAAGATCCATCACCGCTGTTTTAGACTGATTAACGGACAGTTATTTTTTATGCACCATCTTTCTACAATGATAGTGCTTGTTGCATAAGGTTTTTTAAAACGTTTATTTAAAGCCTATATAGACTATATTAATATTAGTTATATTGGCAATCGTATAAGATTACTTTTGTCGATTGCTTTAGTTCGTAGCCGATTGTATAGTAGCCTAGGATTTTCAAGTTATTGAGTATATCATCAATTACTAGGAAGTACCACATTTAGGGTGAAAGTAACCCACCCCACCCAGTGAACATATTGAATTACGATTTTTAAATAGCGAAATCTGATAAAAAATGCAAAAATGTGAGCTCAAATTTAATTTTAAGAAATTAAATATATTAATTTTCTTAATTTCCAAATTAGTAAAGGATCATAATACAAGTGAAGAAAGAGAATTAGCGTTTTTAATAAAAATAATAAAGACTCAAATTTTCCTTCAAAGCCCACGAATATAACGATACTTTCCCGGCACAACAGCTTAACCAACAAAAAGTAAATTTTAAATAAATCGGAAAAACGGCTAACAACAACAAACCGATAAAATGGGCACAAAGACTCGCTTGCACGGTACTTAGAAAAAGCATTATAAAATCAAAAGAAAAAAGAAAAAATATATATATTTACTCTCAGAATAAAAATAGAAAAATTAAATATTAAAAATATACACAAAAAATCGCTTGTCAACCATTTCTATGGAAATCGCTGATTTTTCTATAGAAAATCACTTGTTTTTCTATAAATAGAGAGAGAATTAAAGATTGTAATAGAGAAAGAGATAGATATGAACACAGAGAGAGAGAGAGACATACATACTTTTATTTCTCTCCTCTTTCTTTCTCTCTATCTCTCTATCATTTTTTTTTAAATTTTTATTTAATTATATTTATTTATTCAGCTTGTACAGGATTTTCAACTCAATCCGACTTTGGTCGAGCCCACAAGACAAAATGGTGTAAAAAATAATACAAAGTGCATGTGATGTGAATTCTTCTTTGGTGACTCATGCATAGCTAGTAGTAGTATGTTTTTGTGTCGCTTAATATCTACTGATTCTGTTTGAACCGAAAATAAAAACTAACAAATTCAAGTGAACATTACAATAGCAATACAAATTAGGTTGATGTGTGCACGCATTCCAAAACAATTTGCACCCGTCAATGCACTTACATGAATGTATCTTTTAAACGCGCTAAACTATATGTATAAAAACCATATATATTATTCAATATACATCCGGATAATATAATACATAAGCATAGGTTTTTATGCACTCTTTTTATATGCATAAAAATCGCTTTCCAAAAAAATATGTGCTCCTAAAAAAATGTGCATCTAAAGTAAAATGAATGTGCACCTTAAATAAAAAATTTGCACTTTAAAATAACAATCACCGAGAAAAAACATGCTCCAAAAACACAAATGACCAACTAGAAAGTATAAATAAGTTTTTTTTGTTCTTTAATAAATATGCGCGCAGCGCACTTTAAAAGTGTAAATTTTTATATAATTATCAGCGCATTTTAGATTTTTTAGGTGATCATTTTATTTGTAGTAGATTTTCAATTTAAGGGTATAAGCTAAATTTGATGCCTTTTTATATATCATAACGACATTTACTTATAATGTTAAAAATGTATGATTTATATACTATGTACTTTGCCCATTCAAATTCATTTATATAATATTCAATTTATAGTATAGTATATCCTATACATCCACGTTATGTATAATATGCATTATATACTCGTAGTCGAGTTGAAGTCAAGGCAAAAAAAGAAAATTATGCTTCGCCATCAAAAACACAAAACCATCGAAATTGGAAATTCAACCGCAAACTCCGCCGAGCGCCGCTCGTTGAAACCGATTAAAAAAAAGAAAAGTTTTCTGACATATTCATCCGTTTTCCTGATGACGCAGCACGGCGATGGCATATTGTATCGCGACCAAGCATCATCAAATTCTCTGAAAATGCTTTATTTACAGTTTTACATTATATATACATAAATATAGATATTATATATATATATATGTATAAACACGATTTGTTTTTTTTTATTTGTATATTTTGTCTGTGTGTGTATTTGTGTGGTTGTGCGTTTGAGCATTTCGATGCCGTTTTCTGCCGTTGAAAACTTACCGCAAATGCACTCGAACATACTCATTTAGCTTATAAACAGGAAAATTCTGTGGATTTTCTTTTCTCTTCGTGGGTTTGTTTGTTAGCAATATGTATAACAAAAACCAATATAAAACGTGAAATATATTTATACTAGTACGATTACATCCGAGATCCGACCTAGTATGTATGTGTTTTATGGATATATCAGCTCAAAGTTTTATATACTTTAGTCGCATATAGTATATATTCCAAAAAAAGAGCGACGAAGAATTGATTCAATTGTGTAAATGTTATTTACATTTAAATTCATAGATTTTGGTTACATTTTCATACTGTACACTGTACGAGTACATATACCCAAGTTCAGCAGTCAAGTACTCTAAAGCTCGTTTCAGACTATGCTATTTTTCTAGCATGTGAGAGGCGATATAGCATGCGTTATGTCTGAACACCTATTCGATACAAGCGACTTTGTCTCGCAATCGCAAGGTTCTCGCATGCTAGAAAAATATTAGTACAAACAAACGCACGTATAGTGTAAACGCATTATAGCAGGCGATATTTTTTATAGCACAAAACAGATAAATAGCATGCGATTATTTTATTGAAAACAAAAAATGACACAGAATTATTCGTTATAAATTATTTAAAATCTATGAATATTAGATGCATCCTTTTAAATTTTCTTTTAAAAATTTCATGCTTGTTTAAATAATATAAATTATTATTACAAACAATTGTAAAATTAACCTATAAACGATGAAGTAATTTTTCATGTAAATTACTATTAATTATTAATCTGAGAACCGGGAACAGAACCTAAATACTGTTCCAGAAAACTAATTCATTCTGGAACAGTAATTCGGTTCTGGTCACGGTGTTCTTAGTATAAGAACCGTATATCGGTTGAAGTCACGTTTTGCAGATTTAGACACGGTTCTCGTCTCAAAAAAGAGTTCTCTGTTCTAGACCTGGTTCTTATTTAAATAACCATATTTCAGTTCTAGAACCGGTTCTTAGATCTGAACTCGATTCTCGAATCTTGACCTCATTCTTAGTTAAATAACCGTAATTTAAGTTCTAGACCCGGTTCTAAGATCCGGACCCGATTCTCGTTTCTAGGCGTGGTTCTCATTTAAATAACCGTATTTATAGTTCTAGACGCGGTCAAATCTATACCCAGTTCTCGGTTCTAATTCACAAATAGTAGAACACATTGACAATAGGTTTCTGCGCTACCGTGTCACTCATGAGTCATGAGTCATGACGTATGGATTAACACAGGCAATATATTATTTTCTCATCATTTATACCCCAATGAAATACAAATTCAAGTAGCTAGCAATCGGCGACGAAAACTATTATCAAAAATATGGTGCCATCTTTCATATCGCTTCAAAAATATCGCATGCGATTTCTCGGATACTATCATATCGCGCGCGATTATCGCCAGGCGATATCGCTTGTAGTGTGAACGCGGGGCCAAGATCGCGCTACAAAACTAGCATCTGGCATACTAGAAAAATCGCATAGTCTGAACCAAGCTTTACTCGATATTCGCAATAGTTATTGGCGAGTTATGTATTTAAAACTCTCCAGTTTCATAACTTCTAGAAATGACACAAGTTAACTCGCAAAAGTTGATAATATAACTCCAAGTGAACAAATTGGCCCTTAATACACCAAAAAATAATGAAAACATATTTTTCGATGAAACTGTCAATCAATAAGGATTTTGTTTTTTTTGTTGTGGTGAGGATCCTATAAAAAAGAAAATGAATTTTCGAATTTTGAAAATTCCTCCAAATTTCTATTCGCAATCAAATCAAAAAAAAATAATTACAGCCAATCGTCTGAATTTGTTAATATCATATTTTTGTGGCAAATAAAAAATGTAATTTGATTTCTAATGTATATAAAATTTAAAATTCCACTAAAACAATATGTTGCATTTTTGAAAATAATCACAATAGTCTAAACTAAATATTATCGTGGTGAAAATAATAGTGTCCATTTTTTTGAAATGTTTTTTTTTAATATTTAAGCAGTGACCAAGTACATACAATATAAATATTAAATTTAACTGAAAGTACTGATTTAGTACGATATAAAGGTAAAAAAATACATTTTAATGTATCCTATTCTATTTGTTTACCGAATTCAATTGAAAGAAACCTGAGAAACCGTACAGCAAATAATATACAGGTTTGTTTTATTTGATTCGCACTTTATTTGCTGATAATTATTTGCTTCATGTAATCTCACAGAAAATATATTTGCTACATGAGTAAAGCGACATTCCTATCTGTTTAGCAAACAATCTTTCAGAAAATATTTGATTAGATGATGCTTTAATATGATTGTAATTGATTATAATCTTTTGAATGTGGTGCTTTTATTTAGCCATTTATTTTTGATGGATTTGGCTGAACTGCATTATAAATTTATAACAACATTTACTTTTGCTTCTATTTGTAACAACATTGTGTTTATTTAGCCTTTTTAAAACTTTACTGCATTCTTCAATCTCCCTATAATAATGTCTTTCAAATAATAATATGTTTTATCTATACCTTGTAAAAATCTATCAACAAAGGACTGAAAAATTGACCCCAAATGGATTAAATGATTAAATGCAATAAACCTTCATTCACTTGTGTATAAATGATCATTGATCACACTGTTTAAGATGATTCTTACAGGGTGGTCTTAAATTATAGGACATAACACAAGTTTTAGCAAGTAGCTTAAAAATCAACAGCTAAGTCTGAAATTTTTATATGTTTTTTTACACATCAATAACCCAGCATTTATTAAAATAGATTAGATTGGTTATGTTTTTAAATAAAACTCGTAATCAAAAAGTTTGTTTCTAATAATTTTTATATAATAACTGTACGACCGAGAACGCAAATCGAAAAATTTGAAAAAAATCATTTACAGTTCATTTGTATGTAGACATTATTTTTTCGAAATAATAAAAAATAAAATGTGAAATCATTTCTAAAAAAATTGAAAAATTATAGGTAAATTTCCGAAAATTGAGACAATATTTTATAAAAATAGAATATAATAATAATACATACAGAGAAATTGTCGAAATCTTCATGAAAAATTACATGGAAAATGGTGAAAAAATATATAAAGAGACAAAAGTTGTAAAGATAAGCAATAGGTGGTGATACAATGCGAATTGCTAGCTCTCTGGCAGAAAACAGAAGAAACATATGAGCAAATTCAATTCCTCACAAGTACACTTCGGAGGGCTCCAAATGTCTTTTTAGTTTTTGCGATTGTTTCTTATACCTGTTGAACAAATTGAAATTTATTATTAAATATTATACCAAGATATTTAATCGATTGTTGGAGGGGATACTTTGGCCTCTATGTCTTAACCTGATATTCTTATACGTCCTTTTTACGTGGTTTGAGCAGTGTTTTTAAAGTCTATCTAAAGTCTATCTAAGTCGATCTCTCTAAATTCTAGTCGCCTAGTATTTTAATTATTTCAATAAATATTACATTACATTTTATATTCCGAATAATAATAATTGGGAGCACATTTCATATTATCTTTTGTTATACGTATGTATATACTATATATGTACAAATATATTTTATTTTACCGTTATACATCGTTCCCCATACATACACATATCACCCACACACCGCGACACGCAAGCTCATCCATCCAGGTGCGGATTGCTTCTCAACCGAGATTCACTGGTCTGGAAAGCTGTGGCACGGAGCAACGGCGCGGCGGGCATTGGGGAAGAAGTTATATTGTCATTTGTTACTCATGCAAAATGTTATGTAATAAATTATATTATTAATTTGTGTGTGTGTGTGTATGTGTGCATGTATGCGGTTTTATATGGCGGAGCGCTATGGTCAAGATAAAGGTTAGACCTCTAACGCATGGAAGCGTTGACTATTAAATAATAATTGGGATGTTATACGTATAACAATAGCAAACGTTACCCTCCGATGAACATTTCAAATTTATAATTAACTGAGCTTATTTTTTTGTCGGTATTCGTAATTTTGAAAATTACCTCCGGATATTAAGAAATAAGGGAATAAAAATAAAGTAAAATTAAAAGTAATATATGCAGGGAACCCTGGCGTATTATGTAACATCCAAAATCGATAAGCCAAATACGCCAAAGCTAACACAGGATTACAAAGGTTTTTTCTGTGTTGATTTGGCACAAATGGACTTTCCGATTCTTATTTTAAATATGATTTTTAGTAAGTATTGAGTTATAAACAATATACGCAGTTCACATTTGACAATATAGTATAAGATGCCATAATACCAATTAATTGCTTTTAAATTACAACGCTAAATGTGAGCTAATTGCGTTAAAGACATTCATACATACATTATACATAATTTGCATATGTGTGCGCACAACGCACATGCTCAGGCACACCCATGCAAACATAAGGTTTTGTGTGTGTGTTGGTGTGATTGCGTATATTTACTTCGGAATATGATAAAATGGTGTGAGATGCACATTTCAGTGGCACACAATTTATGTTAATTACCTATTTCCTCGCCTACTTCCAATTGCTTTGATGTTTATTATGAACGCAGGCGCATTACCGCTTTGGCGTGAGTAAACGCGTACACGCACACATTCATCAAACGCACTCACACAGACTCACCATCAAACCCCCACTATTCATATACATATACATTTATATACGTATATCGTATATGTCACAGGAACAGGTATATCATATATATTACGTTATATTATCTTCATATTTATGATAAATATCTCATTTCTGGTATTGCTGTCAATTCGCTTTGATTTATTGCATAATAATTGCCTTGGGCGGACAACTGACATTTGCGCATACTATATAGAAAGTAAGGGGGTTGGAGTAAGTTATACGGTGATGACATCAATGCTGTGCAGTGTGCCTGTGCATACAATCTTTATGGTCTAATTATATAACTAACGTTTTGACTATTTGATGATGATTTCAATGTGTTAATTGGATTTACCATGAATATTTAAATTTTGGAACATCTTACATTTGTTTCTATTGGTTAATTTTTTTTACCTCTGGTCCTTTAATCTTGATTGAAGATAATCGTTAACAAATAAGATCAGTATTTCCTATAGATAGAAGAAGCAATAAGTACATAGTAGAACAGTGCATTAGCATGTTTTGACCATTCGTGTGATCCCGTGCGGTAATCATATCATGTCTTTATGTCCTTAAAACGGGATTAAAGGACAAGATAGATAGACAAGAAATGTAAATTCAATGATCTTGTAGCTAAAATAATTTTGAGATTTTCACAATTTTTTCTATTTTTTCTTGTGAAAATTCCAATTCTGCAGAATCAAAAAACAATAATAAAGTTGTTTTCTGGGATTTTTCCGTGAATTAAAATATAATTATTATAATTATTAATAAATGTTGATGAAACATTATTTTTTGATGGGAAAAAGTGCTGCTGATACCAAAAAATGGCTTGACGAGGGTTATGCGG
>JAAAKO020045458.1:0-11681 GCA_010015015.2 Bolitophila cinerea
AATGCCAATTTACAAAAGTTCCAATAAAGACAGAGTATAAAATTTTCGTCTAGTATCATTACTCCCAACATTTGCCAAAATAATAGAAAAAAATATGTATAAACAACTCATGAAATATTTATTACAAATCATTTTTTTTAGTCTTTATCAATATGGATTTATATCGAAATCTGGTTCTGAGATAGCTTGTATAAATTTGATAAATAAAAAACAGAATAGTTTAGACAACAAAATAATAACAGCAACATTATTTATTGATCTCCGCAAAGCGTTTGACACAGTGAAATATCATTTATTAATAAACAAACTCAAAAAGATTAATTTAGCATATGACACAGTTAAACTAATAAAAAGCTTCCTAACAAACCGTAAACAATTTGTTCAAATTGACCAAGATAAAAGTGATATATTAAATATTGACTGTGGTGTTCCGCAAGGATCACAATTTGCTGCCCCCTTGTTTATTATATTTATTAATGACTTCTTTAACATCTATTGAAACGGCTCAATTATATGCTAACAGTATTGCTATTAATTATTCTTGTAAAAACTTTAACGAACTCAAAATTCAAATGCAATATGATTGAGAATTATTTCAATAATAAGCTATTGTTAAATAATACCTCAAAACCAACTACATAATTTTTAGAAACCAAATGTTACTAGACTTAAAATTAGTATATAAAAACGATATCATCGAGAAATGCAAAAAAAAAATACTTTTCTGGGATTAATATTAAAAACGTCTCTCACGTGGACCGATCATATCAATAAAATAAAAAATAAAATATATGCAGACATAATTTACAAAAACAAACAAACCTTGAATTTCACGGTTATAATACAAGACAACAACAACTTGTACATATAAATTCATCAAGATCAAATAACTATTACAATGAAATTAAACATAATCTGACACAGATCGTCAACTAGCCAACTAAAAAAATATGGATAAGTTCATCTTCTTCTTCTAATATTTAAAAAATACAAATTGGTAAGTACAAAAAAAGACAAAAAACAAACAAACAAAAAAACTATTTTTTTAAATTTTATATATACCTAATTATAATTATATAACACACACACACATGGACACACACATATAAACACACACACAACCAAATAGAGAGATAAAACAACATTAAACTTTCCTTTCGCTTCCCAAAAAAATAATGTTAAATATTGTAAATAAAGTATAAAACTCTGTATAATTTAATAAAAATTCTTGTGTTATGAATTAAAGAAAAAACAAAACAAATTTGTCTGATCTTCGTGTCTGGTAAAAGTCACGCATATGAAAACTGTATAAGAAAGTTTGCGTTTTGATTTTTTGAGCTATCGATTATCCATTCCTTATAAGAGTTTTGGTTTAATTCATTTTCTGCCTCGGATATCAAGGCTCAGGCCAACATTCATTATGTTGTCTACATTAATTGGTTGCAATGGCCTATTTTGAATTGCAGATATATAATTTATACCATAATAATGTAAAATTTAATATTTAACTAAAAAAAATAGGGATTTTAATTTTTTAACAAAACTTTTTTTTAACTAAATTCTGTTTTACAAAATTCTGTTTTAAAAAATTCGGATTTTCAAAATTCAAAAATATGCATACTAAAACAACAATTTATTTATTTACAAATTTCAGGGATTTTAAATTCTTTTTTAAACAAACTCAGTTTTACAAAATGCTGTTTTTCAAAATTGTGGATTACAAAATTTGAAAATATGCTTAGAGAAACAAAAAAATGATTTCCGAATTTTGTAATCTAGAATTTTGAAATCGCAGAATTTTGTAAACTTGAATTTTGAAAAAGAAAACGTTGTATTAAAAAAAATGTAATATGAAAAAAACGTAATTTTGTAAATAAAAACATAATTTTGATGCCAGTGCCTAAATATTTTGCTTATGGCATTATTCAGCCCTTATTCTACTTCTGGCTGAATACATTTTATTTCCCTTAGCCTTATACATTTTGAATATTTCTTGGAATTTCGTTTCATTCGAGAGATTTTTTTTAATAATTAAATTTGTACAGGCACGAATTATCAATTATGTAAGTATTATTGCCGAGATTCAAACATATTGATATACCCATAACATATCCGTAGAAATTAAAATAATATATAAAATAATATACAAAATAAATAAAATATTCATACCTCGCAAATTTGGACCTCTTACAAAAAATCCTTTTGTCGCGGTAAAAAATGTTTAGGGTGTCTCAAAACAACTGACAAACTTTGGCGATATGCGGAAATATTGTAAATGTAAAAACCCAGAACGTACAATGTTTATTAGGTAATGTTTTAAATATTGTAGAATTACAAAACATTATACTATAGTAATAAAATATTTAAAAAGAAAAATTATTAGCATGTTTTTGACTTTTTTAATATTTTCAGAAGTTCGTTGGCGCTGGAAGACATTTTTTTATTTTTATGTCCCAACTTATTACGACTTTAGAAGATGATTTTTTATAAAATATTTTGTTTTTAAATTGTATATATAAATATATACTAAGTTTTTGAGTTTAATAAAAAATAAATTAAAAATTCCTTTCTAAAATATAATATTACTCTTAAAATTATCATCTGAGATATTTCAAATTAATATGTTTTTCCAATTTGTATGATATTTAAAAAAATGCGCTAGCGTTAACCTTTTTTATAATTATATATTTTAAATTTTATGGCCCTAATCTATACAAACTTAATTATGTAAAAAAATCAGTACAAAATCCGACTAAATACGTACGTATATCAACATTGGTTCCGGTCTAAAAGTGTTATGCATTTCCGAATGAGTTGCATTGATCATCATCTACTTCATCACTAGATAATTGGTCACTGCTCTGTATTGTACATTATCCATTTTCAAAAGTGCTTTTGAGGGTTACAGAGAAATAACCCCTCGAAAATTAATTATAACAACCATGACGCATTGGATGCATTCCACTTGAAATTGCTTATGTTTGCAAGTCATGTTTTATTTGTTTGGTTTTTATTATTTTAATAGATTATTATACATTAATAAAATAATACGCAGAAGTGTTTTTTTTCTTATACTTTTATACTTTTAGATATTGGGTGTTACATTTCGGCCAAAATGGCGTGTGACGTTGGTTGTGAAAATTATATTAAAATAAATAAAAGTAAGATTTCTTAAATAAAATCTAAAAATAAAATAAACTTTTAAAAAAATTATGGAAATATTTGTTTTTAAATGGCCAGTTAAAATTAAAAAGTAATTTAAAAAAAATTGTAGAAAATAATGTTTTTCTGCAATATTTTTCCAAAAAAAAACCACATGTTTTTTTGAAACAATAAAACTTAAAATCTTCAATGTCAATATATATTTAAAAAATATTTCAAATTACTTTTTTGAAGGCCATTAAAAAAAAAAACAATAAAATATCCATGTAAAAATTAAAAAAAATA
The DNA here is from genome assembly GCA_010015015.2 of Bolitophila cinerea. Lineage (NCBI taxonomy): Eukaryota > Metazoa > Arthropoda > Insecta > Diptera > Mycetophilidae > Bolitophila > Bolitophila cinerea. Next base: position 3,448 of record JAAAKO020045458.1, read on the forward strand.
TATTGCAGCCAAACAAAAAGAACACCCATTTCCTTTTTTGAAGCATGTCATTTTTGCCGAAATAAAACACCCACTATTTTGAAAATAACAAATAGCAAAATAAATATAACCTTACTTCCGGTCTTCATACTACGATATTGCGATTTCACGTGGAATGAATCGTAGGTTTATTTTTTGGCCAATCCTCTGCGCCATTGCATTTTTTTGGAGCACATTTTTTTTTTAAATTCCCATTTATGTTTTAAATCTTGTTTCTAATTGGTAAACATTTTTTAGATTTGCAATAATTTTCTTTTTTGGTTTACAAATCTGGCTAAAAGAATAAATTATCGAATTTTATTTATTATTTTTTTAATGTTTTAATAGAATAAAATGCTTCTTTTTAATAGTAAAGCTTGAACTAAAATTAGGAAATGTCGATAAAATTGTTATAGTTATATAATGATAATTTACTATCATTTATTATTCATATTCATAATATTAATGCTACGGGTAATAAAAGGAACTATTTTGAGTATATTTTGCATATACAAAGTTTAAAAGACCAATTAAACTTTTTTGGGTGCTTCGGCGTTGGATCACATATATATAATTTCAAATGAGTTGACCATTAGGGAAAAGTTTGGTAAAGCTCTAACTGAGGTAATTATAAAATTGTATAGATTTCATATTAACTAACTCTACATAGTCAAATAAAATGTTCGTTTGTATTGTATCCAATTACACAATTGGTTCAGTTTAACAAAAACCTTGATTACTCAAACAGACAATACACATGCCCATTCAATAATTGGATTTGCAATTTAAACTTAACATTAGGAATGGCATACGACCATATTATGCCTATAGCACGCAGGGTGTAGTATTCTCGTTTATAAATTGAATTAGCACACACTTACGTCGACTGACGCACATCTATTTTCCAATTTAAATTTTTCATTATCTAGCAATTTCCTCAAGTCGGTTGTTCCTGCCGCTCGCACATAAACTAATCGCGCTCAGATTTTCCGAAAGTGCACAAAGCATATATAACTTATATATATATATATATATATACTGCTCTGTTGTTTTGTTTTCTGTACTCGAATCGGGACTCCGGAGCCGCGCCACGCCGCGCTGTTGACAAGAATTTCATCCCACAGGACGAAATCCTTTGAGGGGCCGTTTTTGTTTGGAGTGGTTTAAATTGGTCCATGAAAAGCATATTGGCTTAGATTGTGCATTGAGCATGTGTGTCAGTGATGGACGACCTCTGCCACTATAGGATCGAAAAGTGGAAAAGTGTTTTTTTTCTGGCAAGAAAGAGAGATAGAGAGACAGAAGAACGTATGTATATGTATTGTACCTCGCAAATGAACATATATCGAAATGCACGGGGCAAACTCTGGCGCACGTTCGTGTCAAACAAATTGGCTGGCTTATTCGGATAACGATGCGGCGAATTAGATGCGAAGCGTGGGAGGGGCACTCGTCTGAATGATGTCCAAGAACTGTTGTACAATCGAAAGTCATAGGGATTTTTTATACGCGGAAGGAGAAAATCCTCTCAAAGCTTTTTCTATGCGAGTGTGTAATGCATACATCACGAGAGAATCTAGTTAGTATACACAAACACATATCCATACTATATAGGTATACCACATATAAAAATATATATGTATAGTTATAAAAACATATATATGTTTTCATTATATATACTAAACATATATAGAAAAAGCTTTTATTGTATAAAAGTGTGTGTGCTTGACCCTCGCCGTGCCGCATATAACGCGTGTGCGCACGTACTTTATTAGAAAAGATCGACGCGCAGCCACCCTTAAATGAGTATTTGCGATGCGCGTCCATTTGGGCCAATCGTGACTCTTTATCTTGAGCGTGCGGGGTCATGTCTGCTTTGCAATTCGAAAATGTAAGAATATATGAAAACCGCAAGCGGGGTGCCATTTCCTTCGGTTAATTTCGGAGAGAGAGTGAAAAAAACACCCTGTGTGGTATATCTTGTACTATATAAGCTATAAATTTGTTAGGAATACACCGCGATATGAGAAACGTTACGATATGCGAGGGTAGTTGTGGCGTCGAATGAATGCGTCGTGTGCACAACGCGATAAATGCACTTTTCGGAGAAATGCTTTTACACGCACACAACTCGCAATTCAAAGTACGTTTCGATGTACAACCGACTGAACAAAACGGATATATAGTCTGGTGTACGAGTGGGGATTGTGTGAAATCCTTAGGGTGTTTGTTGCACACATCCATATTAGGATGACTTTAATGTTCGAGTGAGAGTGTATTTGTGAGTTTGATGAACAGTTGAATCAAATCAAGGAACGTCAAATTTATTATAAGTTATATACAATACATGCATATTTTTTACAGATATAATTTTAATAAATCAAAAACATATAAATTTGCTTATTTCTTAATCATTAAAATATACATAAAATATTTTATATATATACTAGCTGGACCCAGAAAACGATGTTTTGCCTTCATTTTTTTATTTTGGTTATATTATTTATAAATAGATAATTTAGTCTAATTAATTGAAAACACATATATTCAACCCATGCAATTAATTATTGAAAATGTAAATATATATTTTTTGCATCCGTAAAGAATTAACATTTTTTTGTCAAAGAGTAAACAATAATTTCTGTTTATTTTTTTTTGGTATAAATGAATAAATCTTCTTGCTTGCTGACACGGAAACATGCCACGATTATTTACCGTGTTAAAAATAATAGTTTTTTAAGTTTTTTTTTTGACAAACTGATAAAATTGAAGCTATTTAAATATCCAATCATTCGGCTTTCTAAAAAATCAGGGAATATGTAGGTTAGCACTCAACCTACATATTCCCTGATTTTTTTTTGGGAAAGCCTAAATGATTGGAAATTTAAATAACTTCAATTTTATCAGTTTGACAGTAGGAATCAAAGGAATTCTTTCCTTTATGAATTTTGCCCTCAATATATTTGGACCTTACTTTTTTAAAACTAAACTGGTTACATTACATAGTCTTGGAGCGTTGAGTTAAGTATCAAAATTATTAGAGAACCAAGTTTTAAAAACATATATAAACATATATTTTGGAATTAACTTGCTATAAATGTTCCATATCACAATATAAAATATAATTGGTAATTAAAAACTAAGTTTTTGCATATCTTTTACTTGTTATTTGCATAATACATTTTTTGGGAAGCAAAAATCGAAATAAGCAATCCATTCGTTTATAAATACAATTTTTAGGGCGCGCTGTCGTGCCATTTTTCTTTAAACTCCGTTTCCTAAGGGGAGGTGAACGGTATAACAGTAGTTGAAAGTTATTATCACATTTGCAACTCCAGCGAGTTAATTCTGCCTTTGCAGATACAGTTGACAAAAAAGCTAATCAAAAAAAAAACAAATATAAAAAGTTGTTTTTAAATATTCTGTTTTTTAAAACCTACTGACAACAAATTTAACGTTGTTTTTCCAGGAAAAAATAATTCCAGAAATGATAATTATATAAAAATAATAAAATAATAAAATAATAAAAAGATAATATAATCATATAAAAATAATATTTCAGAATTAATGTACGAAATTATTATACTTTAAAAAAATAATTCCGAACACCAAACATTTGACTTTTGTTTATATATGCTTATATAAGATATGTCCATACAGATTGCATTTATTTATTTTAAAATACGAGTATGAATGTATTGTTCTTGATTTATATTTATATTAAAACAATTTAAAAATACATTTTCCTAATTAAAACTTATAAGAAATATATAATATCCCGGGTACATATTTTTTATAATAACAATTGTGCCGTCTAGAGAACAAATCAGTAGCGCTATCTTTTAGGTAACACATATTTTTTGGCATGTTGTTGATGTCGCCCTTATTTAGAAAATAATATGATTTGACCCTTTAAAACGGAAAGGGGTTTAAATTTAAAAATCGCACTTTAAATGTTTTTGTTTAGGAACATTTATATTTATTATAAAATATATGTAGAATTTAACCAAAAAAATGTGAGTTGTATCATGCTATTAGAATTAAATTAAATTAATTATAGCGATGCAATCGACTTGCAAAAACTATAATATTATTTACCTATTTACCATTTAAGGAGTTGAAGCTTAAGCAAATGACTACATTTTTGGATATTTATTTATATTTGACATCTTTGATAAAATCACTCCATTTTTTAATTTAAATACATTCTTTTATTTAAGAAGTTTGTACGGGGAAATGGGCAATGTTTAACTTTGATTTTGTATTTATTAATGGTTTTTACATTTTTATATTTTTATTATTTTGAATAAGATCCCTAATTTAAATATATTTCATCATGTTTTGATATATAATTAAAATATTATATAGTAATTAATGGTGAAAAATGCACAGCAGTAGTTGTAGTTTATATAAATAGATATAGACAAACTTATTTGAAAGCGGTATAAGCCGCATTTCATCTACGAAATATATCCCTCATAACATCATTTATTTGCTTTTCACAAGGGCGGAAATGAGCGTTTCAGAGTGACGTCGCTCACCTAATTTTTCTCTCACAAACTTTGTGTGCACTTTGCAAACACAAAATAACATACTATTTTGTGTGCATCTCGCATACATTGATGTTATACGAAAAGTGTAATTATAAAATATATGCGGCTTAATCTAACTTGTGTCTGAAGTTTTCATAATTAAGTTGTCGGCATTTATTCAGTGCGTACGCTTTGAAATAGATAGATGGAAAGATAAAAAAATAAATGTCAGCTCAGATTCAAGTCTTCGTATACGCATGAGATCTATCAAATTTGAAAAAGGTGTGATAAATTTCTCTGCAAAAAAAACTCATCTTAAACGAGCTAGAGAATGTGCAAATAAAGTGACTAACGCACACTACTTTATGTTATAGTCCTTTGAAAACATGTATACACAATTATGTAATTGTATATAAACTCGAAGAGTTCAGCTTTTATTTCATAGTATTGGCGCGTGTGCGCCCTTTGACACATATAACTACCCTCCGGGATTACTGCAGGGCGCATAAACAACTTAAATTCGCATCCATTCCGGTTCAAGTAATTTTATTTGCCACTGAACTTTTCACACTTTCGACAACACACACACATACATACACACAAATAAATACACGCACACTCAGACACACAGATTCCACAAAAAACACGTAAATTCCATTCAAATGTTGCTGTGCCCGCGCGTTTTCCCGTTTTTGTTTTATCTTTCGCCGCAGAGCTTTTGCGATTTTCTATGGGAATACGCATTTCTATTCAGAGTGCCGGCTATATATATATATATAGGATTGCCGGAGCATCAGAGTGCGGTATATTCAATAAAAGCGGCCGGCCAAACCGGCACACATAAATACCGATGTCAAATTGCGTACCAGCGAACACAAAACGGATCGCAGATTGCTCCAGCGAGCGGAAGTTGAAAATGTGTTTGGCTAGTATGCTCATAATGAGAAAATTTACTATACATATATCCTTTATTAGTATCTTGTTAAGTACTTTTAATATATATTTTTGAAATCAGTGATTACAATCCGACATTCATTCAAATTATATTTATATTTCATTAAGGAGAAAAAACATGTAGAACTTTTTTTGAATTTAAATTGAAATGTGGTCGCTTGTTTGTTTTAACTTCGGACGATTTTTTATTGATTTGTTGGATGTGGACGCAGCGGAACGATGTTGATATGATTACGGATTAGGTAACGGGCAAATAGAAATAAATCCTCTGCCGTATGGAAAACAACGGTTTTATTATGATAGGCGAGGTACGGAACTTGATATTGAAAATGTGTTTTCAGACATGATCGCTTATTATGTTGTATATTTATATAATGGTTGATATGTTGATGAGTTGGCTGTACATATTCTCGTAATCTATTTTCTATTGGTGAAAATATTTTGAAAATTATATCTAACTATATTTAATACTATCAAACATTATTAGTTCGTTATTGATTATAAATTATTAAATATAATATAATATAATATAATGTCTATTAAACTGAACTTTACAGATGTTTAGCTTACGGAAGATGATCATTATGTAAAGATAATTTAAGGTATAATCTGATCTAGAAATACAAAAGTATTTTATAGGTGCGTTTTGTTTGTTTATTTCGAATCGAATTAAATAAAACACACAAAGGTTAACAGTACGCAACCAAATTAATTAAATCAATTCTTGATTTTTTTCCTTGAATATTTGGTTATAATCTAGACAAATCAATTATAAACAAAAACTAAACATTTATTAGCATACAACTGTCAAAAACCACTGAATTTAGTTTATATAGCAATTTTTAAAATTCGAAATTAGCATAGTACGCAGTATTAAATTAGTTCTAACTCGTCTTATCCTAAGCTTAGTTTCGGAGGTGGGTTACATGCAAATATATCAGAATTAAATAAGGCCTTGTTAAACAAAACACAGACGAAATGGTAATAATTTCGCTATATGCACTGAACATAAATACAGACAAAATACTTCTATATTGTTAGGTAATGCAGAAATTTGTAATTCCTTCAGAATTTTTGGTATATTTAGTACATAAAAAAACGTGCGCTTACATATATAAGCAGGGCAAAAAAGTGGTCTAAGGGCCAATTTGTTCACTAGGAGTTATAAATATATTCTACTTTTGCGAGTTAAAAAACTTGTGTCAACTCTAGAAATTATTAAACTGAGGAGTTTCAAAAACATAGCTTGCCAATTTGAAAATTGGGTTTGTTTACTATTGCGAATCTCGAGTTACACAAAAGTTGACTCGAGTTATAATTTCTCGAGTTACGCAAATATCCTAGGAAAATTACAGCAAAATGTTAGAAAATAACGCAAATTGACGTTTCATAACTCGACAAATTAATTTGAAATTAAGCAAAGGCGTTTTTGATTGAAAATTGCCTAAAATTGTATTTCATAAACCATCATGTAAAATAATAAGTGTTTATCCATTAAAAATAATTTGGTAGTCCTCCGAAGTCTTTGGGGATAGCTGTGGAGCATTTGCAGACTACGTGTTTTTGCAATCTTGTATATTTTTATTTTCATCCTTTCTCCTGAATCTCTCTCATCATTTTTCATCATCAAGGGCTCGAAAAATTGTCGAATGAGACGAGCACCTGCTGTGTTGTTAACTACGGCCCAAAGACACTGACTTGGTAATGTCTGTCCAACATTTCAGCAAAACCATATATAGTTGGTTCGTTGATCCAATGCAAAATTATGGAGTACGGCGCATGCCACATTAATGATTAGCACAGTTTTAAGTTAGCTCCTTATTACAGTTGCCAAGACCGGAAATATTCTCTTCATTACGCCGTATGACCGGTTGACAACGTTGCGCGTGCCAGTTTGAGCCTCATGATTCAACGCTGTCCGGTGCTCATTCGATAATGGTGTTGCCAAATACTCTGTATTTTAATATCTAGAAAATGTGTTGGTCCTGTGACGCACCAGGCCAATGAGCAATAAGATCCAACACTTTCAAGTGTGCTTCTGCGACGGTTTGGACGTTCAGCGAGAACCATTCCTTGCGGTTTCGCTTATTTTCAGCGTCCTCACCTCCAGGAGACTGAAATTTTAAAATTCCATAAAATTCTAGTGAAACTCTGCGCAATTCGTCTTTATCACTTGAATTATCGTTTATTCAAGATACCCAACGCTCCATATATGATGGTCACGTTCATCCCCCCAAAGCCGCCAAATATGAGAAATAAGATACGGAATAAACATTTTGCGTGTATATAATATTATAATTAATTTTAAACTGAAAAGTTACATTCAAATATCCCAAGTTATGGCGTATAACTGGTGCAAATAGCAGGAGTTACCAATATCAGGAGTTGACTCGAGTTATAAAATAAAAGTTATGATTTTTGGTTAAAAATCGCGAGTTATAAAAAAACGAGTGAACAAATCCAAATTGTTTTTCTTATGGACAAATCCTAGAGTTATATCTCGAGTTATGAAACTCCGAGTGAACAAATTGGCCCTAAATCAGAGGTTCAATAACTGATTCTGTCACACTTTTCAAATATATGTTAGTAATATTAAAAAAAACATCAACTACAGAAGGATGATTGATTACGTAAACAAATAAGTTTTTCACACTCTTAAGGTACGATTACATGCACAGACATTTCTGTAAAAGTCTGTCACATTTTGCTAAATGTCTGCGACTTTTGTCT
>JAAAKO020045469.1:0-11678 GCA_010015015.2 Bolitophila cinerea
TTTTTAAAATTCTTTAACCATATATTCTGTACTATTGTAATAGCGTCCCAGGAGCGAAAATGGTACTTCGAAGTTTAAGAGACAGTGTATACGAATTTATTGTATACCATGTATCATTTATCTGGCGTAGAATGATGGCTGAGATGACAGGCAGTAAAAATATGGTGCTCGATAACAGGCAAGAAAATGCGTGTGCCTGACACGCTCGCATCTTTATTCGTTAAATATTATTATATTGTTAACACTGTACTTTTCCAGAAATAGAGAAGAAGGAATGGATATAGATATTGTGCCTGAGGACTCCAATGTTATTGTGAATAGCCAAGAAGGGATGGATATAGATATTGTGCCTGAGGACTCAAATGAAGCAATGCTAGCGGCCGTTTTCAATCAGGTACATTTTTCACATGTGAATTTGTAATTACCGACCGAAATAGCTATTGTATCTTGATATTTTTATTAGAATCCCAATGAGCCAACCAATACGGAGAATTTCGACATGTTCACTAATGTGAGGAAAAAAGGTGACGGTTTTCAGTTTGAGACAAAAGCCCAAGTTCACAAGGAGATGAATGTAAGTTTATATAACTAACTCTAATAAAGACTATATCCATATATTATTATCATTTGATATTTATATAGTATTCTGGGGACCTAGCCATTCCGGAGAAAGACGAAGAGTTACATCATTCTGAATAAATTATACATGACAAAAGAACCATGGGATCTGCAGGCTCCTGCAGGATTTTCAAAAACTTAACTGGTGGAAGGCCAATACCTTAAAAAAACAAAATACAGATTATTAAAGTGTTAATCAATGAATTTATAACATTTTCCTACTACTGAATAAACTAAAATGTATTAACATTTATTTGCAATTATCATCTTTTAAGATTTTTTTTTTTAAAGTAGGTCAATTTTAAGTCTGCATTTTTAATGGTTTATTTTTTATTGAAGAAAAGTCTTTTAGAATAATTTCTGCCTCATCAGTTTTTTAGCAAACTATATGGTTTTCGTCATATCGTCCTTGAAAAATATAGTATTCATCTCAAACAGTAGTCATTTTCATTATACATAGACCGGTGTCAGTCCAACCGGACCGATGGCATCTGATATTTTTGTGTATTTTTATTATAATAATAATAAACTAAAATTTGAATTTAAAAATAACCCTTTTTCATATATGCAATAAAAAAATGTATTGAACATTAACGCAACAATTCAACAAGGGCATTCATAAACAAATTAAAACCCTTGTTGTTTAGATGCAAACACAATATGCCTCTCTAACCATTAAATCGAATATGAGATACAATCGCTTTACACACCTTGTCGACTACGTGTTTGACTATCAAATTTCTCAGTTTCTGTTTACGGTCCAGTGTGATTTTGTCCCAGCGCGTTGATTCCTGGATGTCGGTTAACACGCGACAGCGGTGCCCAGAACTAGATCAATTTTGGCGTTGACTTGTCCACACGCACGAATGCCATCATATCGTCTTCAAATCAACATACTTAACGAAAGCATACTGTCGAAACTCTTACTTAAATTCCTTGGTCTGATACCGGCAGTGATTTACAGTTTGTATAATATAAAGTATGTCAGTGGTTATCAATATAGCTTTACAGCTGATGGATTTGATGGTGATATTTTACATAGATCGTGAATACAACTTTTTGGAATGATTTTAATTTAAGAGAAAATGCCTGGAGTAAAAAAACCCTTGTGATAAGCACATAGAAATAAACTAGGGGACAAACACAAATGGTTACCAGAAGGGCTGGATTAGATGTAACCCTCGGATGAGTCTGTAGTCAGAGATTTCTATTCTTTCTGAGAATCTTTGAATAATCACTTCATTGATGTATTCGTTTAGTAGTTCGATATTTGTTTGCTCGATTAGTTTTGTCGTTTTAAACCAGGGTGGTACGTTATTGATTCTTTTAAGGATTCTGTTCTGTGCGATCTGAAGTCGAGTGTGGTAGGTTTGAGCCATGTGTTGCCATATTGGGCACCCGTAAACAAGGATTGGACGAAAAATTGTTTTGACGAGAAGCAGTTTGTTGTCCACTGACAGTTTTGAATTTCTTGCTGTCAGAGGGTACAGTGTATTTAAAAAGGTTCTCAGGGGTCAACTTCACGTTTGAAAAACAAACCTCTCCCCCGCATTTTTGATTTATTTTGGTGACATTTTAATTTCTTAAATAAGTTTAATAATTATATTGTATTGCTTAAAACAGAGCTCTTTGAGCCCATTATTAGTCCAGTTGCAGTACTAGTCCGATGTTACTTTGGTGTTGTATTTTGAGGTATAGTAAATTAGAAGTCTTTCCCGTGTGTGGTTTTCGTAATCGTCAGAAATGGACAGATGAAGTTTATGAAGCGCAGAAAAACGCATTTAAAATCAGAATTGTTTGTCCAGTATTTAAATACGTTGATGCTGTTTGTAGTGCTGCTATGTCATCAGCAAAGGTAGAATGTCCACACGTGGGTCAATTTTCAAAGCCACAGAGTTAATACCTTATGGTATGTCATTCTATTGAGTGTATGTGTATCTGGAGAGATGGTTTGCGACAAAACCTAAAATATTATTATTTTCTAAAGCTATTTATGAAATTTATCATGTGTCCCTTGATGCCTTATTGAACAATAGGGTTACAAATATTCTTTTGCCAAATGGAACAAACTACTGTTAGGTGTTTTTTCTTCGAGTATTGCGTTCTCTAGGATTCGTTAGTTGTCTATTGTAGATCTGTTTCGTCTTCCATAAGTTTACAAGGTGTACTTGTAAGTTTTATAGATCTGAAAGCTTCAAGTGTTTTAAGAAAGGCTATGACTGTAACCAACCTCCAATTATGTGGTAATTTATCCTTATATTGTTAAATATTTTTATGAGGGGTTCTTTACAAATGTTTGTAGATGTTGCGGCATAGCGGCATTGCGTTGTGTCTGATCCTGATGATGTATCTTTGCATTTCTGAGTGCATTCTCAAGTGGTAGTGGTTATGGCTAATAAGGTTTGCTTGTGTTGACTATTTTATTTTCTTTATTTTAGAGAAAATTATAGAGTAGTTTTCTGAGCGGATTCAAAATATTGTCATCGGTTTTAAGTTGCCTTTTAAAAATAATGAAGGTATTAAATTTGTTATTGATTTCTTTTTTACAATAAAATGTTTATTTTGTTCCATATTTGTGAGATTTAAATAGATGATATTAATTAATAGTATAATTTATATTACTTTTGCTATGTTCTCTGTTGATACAATCAGGAAATCACAAAGTTGTGTATCCAAAAGAAGTTGAAACGTTTTTTGAGATGATTTTTTATAGCTTCTATATTTTAAATGTTTTTACAGGATGAACAAATACATATTACCTAAACATTAAAATGGTCCTATATCATCATCCACTAATTTGATTACAATAAAAAAAATAACATTTCTGAAACCATTTTCAAGGTTAAATAAATTGTAGAAATGCTTAAAATAATACGGCATTTCAACCTACTTTTTGATTACAAATTTAATTATTTCAGCTATTCACAACTGGCCCGGCAGCGTATTGCACGGTCTCGAGCTTGATGTAGGCGATTCTGTTGAAATCCTTGAAGAATGCGGTCCATGGTTTCGGGGAACTTGTCCGCGCAAGCCCCGACTCGTTGGCCTCTTCCCAAAGTCATATATTCACATAAAAGACTCGGACAAAGATGATCCCGTTGTCACAGAGTGCACACAGGTTCTTCGCGAATGGTCCGAAATTTGGAAGAAGTTATATGTGGTAATTACAAATTCGGCAAATGTGATTTTCTTTTGTAATCTTATTTATGTTAATTAGGATCGAGATGCATACAAGTTTACATACTTGCGCAAAGTGATGTTGTCACTGTTGGAGTGTCGCCGCGAGTTACTGGGTGCAACGCTGACACAAGATCAGACACTCGAGCTACAATTAAAGGTCATTTCTAAAATTGACTGGGGCAATCGGTAAGTATTTATCTATAAATGTGTTTTCCTAAATAATATTATAGAAAATTTTAAAGACTTTTTTGGGTAAAAATATATTTTTTTATTCTAATCACTTGAAAAATACTAAACACAATCAATTCTTCATTATTCGTTGGGTCTTCAATCCGTATACATATCAAACGGTTAATAGTAGAGCACCACAAATTATAAATTGTTTGTGATTAGGGCGCACAAAAAGACTAGGCTAAGAAAAGGCAATGTTAGCTACATACTATTCATATATGTATTTATATTTAATGTTTTTGTATATATATAATCATACACAAATTTTGTAATGTGAAATGCAAAAATTATATAATATTATTAAATTTCTAAAACGGAATGTGTAGTGCGCGCTGTGAAAAGTATAAAAAGCATTGAAAAGTATAGCAAACATGAAAAATAATTATAATTTTGCAATGTTTTTACAATAAACAAATATTTGTAAAAAAAATCCATCGTGTGTATGTGTGCGGGCAGTCTCTTGAATATGTCATATGCGTTTACATATCGTATAAATTATGAGATTTCCAATATTGCATTTTTTTTGTATTCCTAATAGTATTTAATTTATGTAAATTGGCGCATACATAATTTAAAAGAACTGTTTGTTTTTTTTTTGTTATCGACAATGTTGCTCTGTATGAACCGAATGCATGTGTGGCAAAACTCCAAATTATTGCAAATATAAACTACTTTGTCATCAATTCATTGAGTCTGTATTTCTGGGGTCGTGCTGGAGTTGTTTTCATTGTCATCGCGCGTTTAATTATTATGCCATAGCTTCTTTTTCATTGCTTCCATAAATTGGAGTGGTCAGCTCAAAATCTGAAGATGGTGCCGAGGGCAGGCCTCCGCATAAATCGCCACCAATGCGTTCGCACAGACTGTGCAGGATCTCACCGTATGCATTTACGTTAATATTTTGACCGAGCAAATGTAGCAGTAAGAAATCGCCAACCTACAAGAAAAATCAATTAAAACATTACAAGCCTTAACGTTAAAAAAATGTTTGTGATAATGACTTACTTGAATGTTGCGTATAAGCTCTTCGACCTCTTTGTGGCCACCAGTACGGAATCGACGTTTAATAATAGTTTCACGAGTCGTGGGCAGCATTACTACTACAGCTGAGTATATAATTGCGCATGCGGATAGCACGGCCAAAAGAATAAACCAGAACCATAAAAAGATATAGATCTTTTCGTTTAAAATGTTAAGAGCCAAGATGCAGACAGCATCGTGCTTTTGAATGGAGCCCGATGATCCGTACTTGTGAAAAATACATTTTGTAACACGTGGAAATATCTCCACCATTGGGTCCGATCGATTCTCCTGGTTCATGTTTGAAAAGCGCAGTACATCCGTGCCGTAGGTCAAAAAAGCTCCTCCGAGGAACTTGTCCACCATGAATATGTTTAGAATCACGTTTACAAAATTCAGAATCTCACAGAAGAAATAACCAAACGAGTACGTGTTGTGCGTGCGCAAACTGTCAGTTATGTACTGCACCAATCGACGCTGACGAATTTGACGTTCTTCCTTTGGGGCAGTTAAAACACCTCGCATACCTTCAGAGATCATACGCATCTTGCCCTCCTCCCAATTCTTCCAAATCCAGTGAGGCACATAGAACATGATACCCTGAAAGAACAGCATAAATGGCACCCACTGGTAATAGCTGTGGTAGGTCTTTTCGCCGAGGTCGTTTCCAAGTCCGCTGTGTGCTACCTCAGTACCCATTTGTTTTCCGTGCTGGCCTGGCATTGTGAATGTGTATGTGATCCAGCAAAAAGTGTTGATCACATTTCCGGGAATGGCACCATCGTTAATACAGGAAATTGGATCACCTACAACAAAACGTTTTTGTTAAATATATGCAAACATATTTTGTAACACTTGTTAGGTTTTTTAAAAATTAAAATAGTTTATTGTGAATTTCTATGCAATATTTAGTGTACACTTTTATCAAAGTAGGAACATTTGTTTTTATAAAAACATCTTTTTTTAGTTTTTTTAGGTCTATAAAATCCCATTAAAGTGTACGCAGAAAAGCCCCAATTATATTATTAAACTTGTAAGGATTATTTTAAGGTATTTTTTTAAATACTTGTATTATTATGTTTAAAATAAGAAATGTTTATAAAAAATAACTAAAAAAACTAAATTTCAGGGTCTTGATGCGTATTTTTACTAATCCTTATAATTTTCTGACATAAAACCACAACTTTCAGTGATCAATAAATGAACCTTAAATATGTCGCAAAAAAACTTCCGATCAAATCTTATTTACTTATTTAATAATATAAGCTTACAACAACACAACAAACAAGGTGCTAAAATGAGTGTCTGTCTGAAACTACACTTTTACGGAAAAACATTATTTTCTGCCCTTTATTTAAGGATTTTTCTACCGCGCATCTTGTAAAAATTAGGCCTTACAATGTTTACAAAGCAAACTTTTGAATTTAAAATTGTTTTTTCATTTTGAGTATGCTGTTCCAATGCTTTGATGGCTATTGAAAAAATTAAAACTTTTATAATTTGGTAACATTTAATGGTTTGTAATGCGCTTACCACAGCAAAATAAAACAGAATTGAAAATAAAATTGTTACTACTATTAGAATACAACTCATTCTTATCTATATATACAATATACTCGTATGTCTATAATATATTGCTAATTTCCGACAAGCATATTTGTATTGCATATAACATGTTAATAAAACATATACCATTTAACATTTGTGTGTAGTAGCAAAATATAAAAACTGCCTCGACAGCATTGTATTTGTTCACGACGGCATTGTTACATACAATTTGATTCTGAACTTTAGATAACGGCACAATAATGATTAGCGTACGTACATACACACAAATATATATAGTATAACTCATTCATTTCTACTCACCAATTAAATTATTCGCGGTGACAATGATGCAGCAAGCAAACAGAATGGCACACGTTATCCGGTAATGACATCGGAAGACCATGTTGTCAATGATGGCCTTGTCGATCAGGTAGCGCACCTTTACGAATCCCGCGACCGCGGACACAAGTCCGAATAATGACATATTTGTGTAGGATTTTCTTTATGTTGTGTTCTCAATAGGAATATCCTGTGGATAAAAAGAATTTTATATTTAATTACATTTATTATTATTTTGGTGAAAAAATGTACTGGCCTAATGTTCGTTCTTTTAAACGAACTTCATTACAGATATATGCGTATATATTATATTAACTAATAACAAAACTGCAAACTGCACTTTTTATATGGCCAACGTGGCTGACTGCATTCTGGTATTAATATTATGCAATACAATAAAATATACAAAGAATATAAACTGTAAAGTGTAGATTAACTGCACCGAACATCCAACAATATACATTATGTGATAGTCTTTATGAGTATGACCTTGATTATATTGCAACATATGTTTTACCTGATTTATTGCACTCCACGTAATTTAAATCAATTGCAACGGACGTATCAGTGTCAACAAATCACAAAACACAAATAAATTAATTTATTTAAAGACATTTATGATATATTATTATTTTTTATAACTAATCTCAGTATTTTTATTGAATACAATACTAATCTTATGTGATAGAAATACTGTACTAAGTTTTAAGTTATTAATAATAATAATGTATGGCCTATTATAAATCTCGCTTTTATCACAACATTTTCGGTAGCATATTTTCGACCAATAATGTATATTGAATTTTCTTTTTTTAATTTAAATTATAAATTGTTTGCCCTAATTACCTTTTCTATATCTGCTATATATAATATTATTAAATGTTTATGTTCAATGAAAGAATTTGAATAAAATATAATATATAGTTATAGTTATAATTTATAAATTATAATAATCATTTACTATATTATAGATTTAAATTATTATGGAATTTTCAATCACACTATACGTTTTCTGGCTGAACTACCTACAAAAGATATGGGTCAGGCTTACTCAACAACAATTATTTCATATATGTGAGTTTTTCATAAAACAGATTATCCAATCATATCCGACCAAGTGCTACCCAAAAGATTCAATATTGTCTTTAAATAGAACTTCTCATAGTACAGAAGACTGGAAAAATAAGACAGCACTAACACTCCAAAATAAATGTGCAGTAGCTGCTACCGTTGTTGCTACTGTTTTCCAGGCTGAATTTGGCCAGTTTTGCTGAATTTAAAGCAATACATCTAGAAGACATTAACATTTGAATTCGTTCGATGCTTTAAAAGCACTGAAAAAGTTCCAGAACGGTCCATCGACCAATTCAAAAGCTATCCCACAACAATACTGCTGATCTGCGGTGTGATATAGGTAACTCTAATATTTCTGGAAATGATGGGGACGACGAGATGGCTAATTACTGGTTCAGACAATAACATATGTACCGGAGCCATCAGCGTGTATAGATCTTATAACACCACTCCAACGGAGGTCAGAGACAAAGTCTTTGCAAAATATCGACAATCCAATCACTTCATCAGATTAACAGTTATCGATATGTTTCTAAATGGCAGCTGACGTAAGTTTTGTACGCTGACTAACATCCTTAAGGTCATTGCCATATAAAAGAAACACATAAAATTGCAGTCAAGAACACAGACCCTGCAGATGGTGTGCTATGGAAGAAGAGACGATAAAACACTTTATATCTGAATGCCCAAGCCTCCTGAGACTAAGGTTGTCTTCAGTACGATGCTTAAAGCTTCATCCTAGATCCAGACTACATGGCTACGCTAAATATTAAAAATGCAAAAATCTAAATGGTTTGAGTATGACAGTTGAACCTAACTATAAGATCGATCAAAAGAGCACATGGGTAGGTATTGATATCTTTGTGCGTTCATCGGCACAGGTAAAATATGCGCCTTGTAAAAATAATCTCATTTCTTTCTTTTACGCTTTGTGTTTGAAAAAAAATGTACTTGTTGTTGTGTATTGAACATGTTACGGGGACTATTTCATGACGCCCGTTTATCCCTTTATCTAAGGGATGTTTTTTTAAATCCAGTCTAAAAATATGACCTGTTAGACTTTATTCGATTAAATAATATAATGATTTTTGATATTCTTGTTTTTTTTTCGAAAAAGTACATTCGTAATTATTAAAATTTTGAAATTGAGAATATTTTTGACATAGTCGAGATTCATAATAAGGCTGAATAAATATTTAAATATATAACCAAAAATTCCATTCGATTATACATATAGCTGAATTAGTCAACAATCTCTAAAGTATCAAGAAAAGAACACATAAAAACCTTTCTTTTGAAATGCAGTGAATGTGACACACCAAATATCGGGGAATTGGCGCCGCCGCGAATACGCATGTCACTTCTGAGAACACAAAAACCACGAATTTAAACTGAACTACAAAAATACTACAGTAAAAATACAATGCCGTAAAAGTAGCAATCCTCAGCTACAACAACAAATACGGAATATGATTGTTGTTGTATTTGTATATACAAGTGCTGTGTGTCTTCAATGCAAATATCTTTATCAGCACGCGCTTATTTGTATGCACGGAGCAGACGAACAACATTTTAAGCATTAATTGAATATGCGCAAATGGATTTCACACAAATATGGACGTACGACACGTATAATTATTTAAACATTAATCATTAATGTTGGAAATGTGTAGATATGGATATGGTATATATATATATATATATATATAACGTATATATGTTTAATACAGAATAAAGTATAAACAGTAAATAATTATTTACTTGTGGCACATATAGGATTTTTTGTAGATGAGATGAAATGAGATTGATAAGATAAGAGGGATTGAAGGCACAGTCGTGTAGTCTTTTGCAACATGTTTAAAATGGGGTCAACAGACCTTTTATTTGGTCAATACAAGATGCAATAAAAAAAGTTCAAGGTAATTCTAAATTATTTTATGTAGTATTTAAAAATCCTGTGAATATTATGTGATGGGTACATATATAACGTAACGCTTTTTGGGGGAAGGGTTAGATTTTTTGTTTATTTTTTTATGTAAAAGGCGAATGTACCACGTTTGGCTTGTAGTCGTTAAGGCGAAAGTCATTTGGACGATAAGCATGGCAATTTAGCAAAATGAGCCATTCGACCGAATGCCAGTTTAGCCAGCTTTCGGCTAACATTTACATTATTATTATAATTTATAAAAATACTAAGTAATGTAGAAAATATTACGGTAAAATGAAAATATTATAGAGCAATTATAAGCCAGCGATCATAATAGGGGAGAGGCTTGCAGTGCCACTGCTTGCAGATTTCCACCACTTCTGGCTTTTGACCTTCTAGCAGTGTCATAATCTAAAGTCTGACAGACACCGACGTCAAAGTACTAGTTATTACTTTGAATCTACTTCTGAAGCAAAAAGACGCAATAATAAAACAATATAAAATAATTTTGGTGTACTCATAAATTGAACATTTTTTATAGACAATTAATTGTAATTATTTGTGTTGTGTTGCTTTTTCATTTATTTTAAATAATTATTACATAATTTGAATTGGCAATTTATTATCATGTTTACTCCAAAATGGCGTAATACTGCAGATTTACACCTTTTTAGATTTCCACACCATTTTTAGTATGGCAGGGGTTGCAACCTGCAAGCCTAAATTTCAAAGAGTAAATTTTTAATACTTTTAAAAAATTGCTTTTATTTTTTTATTTATTGAGAATTCAAAACATATCTAGCTAAGAATTGTGCGTTTTTATTTGGTATACAACGTATTCTATATATCAACAATACGTTGATTTTATAGTGGCAACCTGCTAGTCTAAATTCTAAAATGTAGATTTTAAATATTTTTGAACATTTTGTATTATTAATGAATTCAAAAGATTTTTATATTTGGACTAAAGCTTTTTACTTCCTTTTTTCAACGTATGTTATATATTTACAATTCGTTGATTTTATGGAGAGATATGATCGAAATAGCTAAAAGAGGGAATCTGCAACCCTTTTCCCTACTAATAAAATAATTAAAGAGATTATTTTGGAAGATACAATTTAAACGGCTGGATTAGTTTTAATTTAAAGATAAAAGCCGTAGTAAGGCGGGTTGATAAATGGTAATGTAACATTAACATATTTGCGGATTTCAATCATGCGATTCTCTTTTATAGATGCTTTACCGATGCCGTAAAGCCTTTTGTTTTTTCAATGATATTCTCGGGCGCTCCTCACAGATTTAAAAATGCAAATATGTTATTTTCAAAAAAATATTCACATGAATATTATGGTATGCTAATATCATCACAAAAATATAAACATTTTGAGTAAAATTCACATAAGGAATTATTCCAAAAAATTGCCTATTCCTGACACCACAGAATATCTTTAAATATTCTTTTTTTACCTGCGGGTCTTGTATGTTTAGTTGCAAAGCATATATTTATATTTGAATTAATATTATTTATAAAGACTGACACGTGGATGAGGGTTTCCTACGATAGCAGGGTTCGTTTGTTGATAACAGCGCGTCACACAAACTCTATACTTTTCTATGTGTATTTGTTCATTTTAACCGAGACTAACAAATAAAAAAACATGCTGATATGATACAGTATATATATATATATATATATATATTTATATATATGTATATAAATGCTATATATTTGTTTAATTTC
>JAAAKO020045480.1:0-11676 GCA_010015015.2 Bolitophila cinerea
ATTTTTATTTTTAAAGGAAAGGAGAGGATTGTGCTGTAGTATGGTTTTTACTTATATATGTATGTGTGAGTGTAGTAAGAAAATATAGTAAGAAAACAAATTTCGGACCTAAATTACTAGAAAAAAACCTAGCCAAAACTAAATTTTTATTCATTAGCTATAAAAAATGTGGTTTTTCTCTACAGTCCATCTTTGAACTCCTCCAAAAATCTATAAATCTTTTAAACAAATATTTTTTAACTTTAAACTAGTGCTGTCAAAATTAAGATATTTTTTACCGGTTAACGCAAAATAACATAATCACAAAAGTTTAATCCCGCATCAAACAAACCAATGTTTTCATCATCCATTTAAAAACTCATGATAAACTGGTATTCATTGTTTTAAGATAATTAAAACAATATCCTCTTATCTACAATGATGCGAATGATTTTTGTGGTTGAGGTCAAATTTCAAGGATAATCCAAAATGATGAAGAAGCTGAAGATGACGAACGTCCAATTCCTAATACCTAATATTCTAAACCCATTTCGGTTTAGAATCGAGGACACTCTCAAACATAATTGGATGTTATTAATTTAGATAATTTGACTCTTCCATTCTGACGTGTTAAGGTGTTGCATCAACCTATCAATTATACTGTCTTTCAAGTGCAAGTGTTTCTATGTTTCAATACTATATTATATGAAACACAAAAAACGTCTACAATTAGCCAGTGCGCGCGTGCGAGTCTCACCACCTTGACAGACAATGTGTGGTCCAATCATCATTAATATGATTGAAAATCACACACACACACACACACTTTTAAATACATAGCTATCTATACATACCGTCAAGAGTGTCCGATGTCCGACAAAACCACCTTATGTACATATACGAGTATACCTACGCCATATGACATTTCATCACATTATTTAAAGACACTTACTCACACGATCGCCAAAGTGAGTATAATTAAAGGAAAAAAAAAACACGAATTGCAACTTCTACTACGTGTTTCTCCATTTAGTAGAATTCGTGCTAGAATATTGCATATCACAATATTTATAAAAGTACATTTCCCATTTATTTATTTTTTCAAAATAGTAAATGTAGTTTTAGCGCGATCGAAAATCACTAACATTACGCGGCTAATTAAGGTGAAGACGATCACGATAAAATCTTTTGCGGTTATGTGTGTCGGTGTGGCGTGCACGAGAACATAACAAATACATACATATACATAAATATGCAATGAGTCCATTTAAGAGACGCGACTCTGACTTAGTCTATTGCGATGTATATAGTATTGTTATGTTCACCTGTGACTATAGTGTCTAGATCTCGAGATATAGCGTAATACGCGCGCACAGGTACTTAAACACACACACTTAAGTATTCAAGACATCGCGTGAAATACAAAAAAAAACAACAAGCATAGACAATACACTCAGTGAAAACGTCGTTGTGATGCAATTTTGTATGCACAATTATAATTATTATAATTGAACAATATAAATAAATTTGCATACAAAATATTCGGATTTTTGATATGGGGTGACGAAATGTCGGGAATAATTAAATTTGACTGGGCAACACTAAATGGATCAAAAAAATGTGTAATTTAACCAAATTATAATGTTTTTATGAGATAATTGGAATATATTAAGTAATACATTTTATGGTAATATCTGTTCCTCTACCAAAGATTATCATCAGGGTTACCAAAAAAATATTTTCAAAAAACTATGATTATAAATTAAAAATATTTTGAATAATAAAGAAGTATTTTAATTAGTAATACACTAACCTTATAGCTAAGAATTTTAAAATACATTGTTTTCTTATTATAAAGGATGTCCTAACAAGGCAGCAAAAATTGTTAATAAAAAATATGTTAGGGTAATTTGAGTTTTGTTTTTTTTTTCATAACCGTGATTGATTGTGCGATATAAATCTGAGGGAACATTGACTATAGTGAATATCTCCTATTAACACACGGAAGAAAAACACAACTCAACAACAAATACAAAAACACGGAACCAAATAATTTCTCTAACATTTGACCATCTACAAAAGACACAATCTATAAATCTATATAGCACCGCATCTTCAAGATGCTCTCGGCTCTGATTCGAAAGTGCACCACATAATGTAATACAAAACTTAATACGGGCTTGAAATTAAACCAATTTCGCAATTGTATTTTCGCAATCAATTTGATGGTATTACACGCTCGGTATACTCCGTATAGTACGAGTATATAATAGTATATATACTAACTAAATAGTCGTCGCCGCAAAACCTCTTTCCGCATTTGGTAATAAACTCAATGCGCTGATGCAGCTATACATATAGTATATACACACACAAATACAGAAAATGATTTCTTGAATATATAATCTTAAACCATATTACGTGAACATTGTATAGTTCATTGTATATGTTATACTCACATCTTAATATCCAATATCCTAAAGTTGGTGAATTATGCCGGCGATGCAATATGATTCATGCACGCGTGGTGCACTCAAAATGTACGTACAGCTTCGGATCGGGCGCATAGTGTGAAATTTAGGTAGTTTATCTTACTTGGTTGCACTTCAATAGACCCAACGATATTTTCAGAATTGGTTCTTTGAACCTTTATCCCGAGAATTTATAAATACCGTTACTTTTTGAAAAACTAAAGGATATTTTTTTGCTTTTGTTTTCCTTCTTTGCTTACATAATTTGACCAAACCTATTTTTAGGAAGGAACCTTAAATAAGATAATTTAAAAAATATCATTGTTTCGGTATTATTATATTGTTTCTGTAATAAAATAAAGAAGTATCCTAGAATGGGGACATAGAGAAGTTTTAAAATACTGAATATTAGGCTTTAAGTCAACTCACTAAGCTCAGTAAGCTCTATTTATTTAAACTAATTTAAAATTTTGTTTTTGATTTTTATATCTTTGGAGAATTTTATTGAATAACATGGTGAAAATAATTTATTAAGTAACAATTATTTTTTGTTCTAATGCACATTTGAAATATAGGATTTTTTCTATTTTAGTCAATAAAATTAATTATATTTTCATAAAAATAGGAAAACAAAAGTAACATGTTTTTTTATCACACTGTAAAAATATCGGATTTTAAAAAAAATGTAAACAACTGTTCACAACTGGAATTATGCAACTTTCGTTTTTAGTTGGATTGAAATGGTCATTCCGAGATTTGGGCTTTTGCGTTTTTTAAATAAGGAATCGACACAATTAAGATTAAAACATGCACATTTTAAACACATTATATGATGTCACAACAAATGCAAATCATATGATTATATGTCTTTAAATAATGGGACATAAACAATTAAACATATGTGTATATACATATATAAACATCACAAATGTTCACCTCTCTGTCACCAACCTCATCCAAAATCATCATACGTAAACCGTAAAACACGAAGCGTTGAGCTTTGGATCTTGATTGCCATATTCTAAATAGCTTGTTTTATTGAATTCATTTTGTATGTCAACGCGCATTAAAAAAAACTATATATATATACATAATTTACACGATATATATGCATAATAAATGTAAATGCATATATTGGCCATAAATATAATTGCAAAAGACGTGATCAAGAACGCATATATAAATTATGTGTGGTAATCCCTCCGGAACAGATTTAATGTATTCTCTCCGCATGATCTTCATATATATATATATAGATGCTAACGTGAAATCCGTGCTCGCGGACTTATTCCGGACAACAAAAAATTGAATCTTGCGAATTATTGTAAACATGTTTCTGTGTAGGTCTATAAATTTACCGTAATATCGAGAATATTATCCAAAACATGTCGTGATTTTGATTAGTGACTGTTAATTCACGGATCTATGTCACGCGAGCGCGTGTGCGCGTGTGTGTTGGCGTCAAACGTCAACGGCAATAAACGTATCTAATATTTGATTCAAACTCACGTGACGCTCTGATTTAACTCTGTTACCTATAAGCTTAAGATTTATCGAGACACTCGAGAGAAGAGAAATAGAGACCTAATATGCATTTTTATGATTTGTTGTATAGGCATGTCAATAACCCGACCAAACTCACGTGATCGCTTGCCACTCTCTTCTCTATTTCTCTACGTGTCGACGCACAACAGATTGATACATTAACTTAAAGAAACATGCAAATATAAATATAGAAATTAGAATTATTTATAAGCGAATTAGGTCACGGATCTGCGACCTCGCCGCTGACCAAATAAATAGAACAATTTTTGATTTAAACATTGAAGAGAAATGATAAATAAACAAAAATAATCAAAAAGAAGAATTAATGACAATGTAGCATTTGCGCGGCTTTAGAGATTGTCTTTTATAGGCGGCATATAAAAAGAGCGTTGTTGTTGAAATGTAATTCAATCACACTTTTAATTGTTGTGGCCACAATAAAAACGAACCCAATTCAACTTAATATGAATGCATAAAATAATCCAAGTCACATTTCCAAGTGCTTTCTTATTGAAAGATACAATACTCAAAATACTTCAAAAAAGATTAATATCTTGAGGTGATGTTGATTTCAATCTGCAGTGTAATAAAGAGATTAATTTTATCTGTAATGTCTCAATTATTCTATTTTAAATGATACTTTCTTTTATTGTTGTTTATATATCTTCTTTTGATTGAATGTTTAGGTAATTTAAAGAGTAATCAAGGCTTTGTTTGATTTAAAATTGCGTCTAATCGTAGTTATGTGGCTAAGATGTTCCCGAGAAAGTTCCTATACAACCGACAAACCGCATGTGGTTGATTGTATGCTTTGGCACATTGATGTAAATAAACTTATAAAATACAATTATTTATAGACATGTTAAAAGTACTCATAAACATTATTCCTTCAAACCGGATTTAAAATTACTTGTAAATAAAACTCATTGTTTATATGGTGTATATTCTTTGGAGTTCCCCAGATATTTTATGGCATTGATTAATTTGTCGAAAAAGACATAACAAATTTATATTTTTTTGATGAAGTGTACAACATGATTTATATATTATGCACAGGAAAAGAATGCGCTTTATCACATGTAACACGATTCCTTTTTGTCTTCAGCGCCATATACTATATAAAATCAAAACGATTGCTGAGAATCCTAACAATGCGTGGACCTATTTTAAAACAAAATAAATAACTGAAACTGGTTTTGTGTCCATTAATTATTTCCTCACTAAGAGAAATCCTCGTATGTAAACAGATATAAATGATATTGATAACTTACGCCCACGCACATCGGGCAACACTATATAGTATACGGTGCATTCGATGCATTTTGAAAATGGCTGCATTGAATCACGCAGATAATTATACGTTATCTCACATAATGTTTTAATACAAAACAAATCTGTCATCAAAGTCTGTATAGTATACGAGTAATAATAATAACAATAATAATAATAAGTGTGTCGAATTACCTTTTTTGCGACATGCGACATGCGTGTAATAAACGATCAAAACGCAAGAACTTGATTGTCATTACTTAAAATCGAGCGCGCATTTTCTTGAACGTGGTATATACTCACTCAAAGCGGTGGGTGCGTTTTAAGACGCAAGTATTTTAAGTATGTATTTGCGATAAATAATATGCTCACACACACACATGCGCGTAAATATTATTCTGAATTGAATCATATACCGCGTAATTTATGAAAGGTTTCAGAAGTGAGGTTAAGGTGCGATCTCAGCCGGAGCAGTAAACAATGGTTTCGTATACGAGTTTATATATACAGAAAGTCAAAGTGAATATACATGCCATATTTCGATGCTTATAATTGCGATGTTTTATCTTTGTATATGATTTCAACAATATTTATACCTGCATAATGTACTTAATATGTTATATGTATATATACATACGTAACAATGATATATATTCCGATCTTATATAATACAACTTTAGATCAGCGTTTCGCAACATATCGCGAATTCAAGGTCGAGCAAAGCATATCGTTCGCGAAATCTTTTAGTATACCTGTATTATGCGTGCTAAATACAGATTTAAATGGATACCTTAAAATTTCGCATTTCAAATACATATTATTTAAGTTTTATGTGTATTGGATATAAGATTAGAATCTATTTATTTAGATCTGGCGATAGGTTTGCATTCCCGCAGCGAACGGTAGTCACCAGGGGTCGATATTAAATGCTTCTGAAATGATAAAACTATACACATAGAAAAATAAATATGTTCCGTTTGACCTATTGCCTGGCTTCAAAGCAGTGAAATCCGGAAATATCATAATTATATATTTGTATAATAATGTGGTAGGTGGCGCTGATTGTACTTCGATACAGCGCCATCTTTGTTCAAGGTCATACGCAATAGGTCAAAATTAACTAATTGGTTAGAAAATCATCATAACAAACAATAGTATATCGACAAATGCAGTTTTATTGGCTCGAATGACGCAGTGAAATTATAAATACACATACTTTACTTTACTATATAATGGTGTGTTGCAATTTAAGCTCGCCATATATGCAACTTCGTTCATGCAAACATCTTCAACTGCGCATTAGAATCACATATATATATTTACTTTCGTTTTACGTTTTTTATTTAAATACACAAACACACAATTTAATTTAATCTTTAATGTAAAACAGTAAATTTTCGAGGGCAAATAAGTATATATTGTAAACGTATATGCATTGATTTTAAATTAGAAATCACTAATATTGTTTCGGGAAAATCAAATGTTTTTTAATCAAATCACTGATTTTGTACTTAGAAAATCACATATTATGTACTAAATAAAGCTACTTCTTGGATAAAGCCTAATATTTTCCTGTATTTGATCGTTTCGTTATTAATCAGGAATTTTGTTATTGAAATTAAGATTTTAAAAAAATATCTATAATAATCTTTAAATATTACCACACTAAACACTCACAATGCAACCACCTTTAACAACTGCCAGACAGTAATCGAATTATCGGCCTCTATCGTCGCCTGTATAGTACCATAAACTATCAACTTTGCACATTGTTATATTTAATTTGAATTTCTTACCCAAAACTTAAGCTCAACCGGTATATTCGTAGAATTATTAATAAATATACATTATTCTGATGAAAGGTTACAATAACACCACAAAAAAAGCTAAACCTACCCAAAATCCTATTTCTCTCGAGCCGCCGCGCGCATTCTAGTGCCTCTATAATATATTGCGATTAAGCCCACTCGTCTGAGTGCGAGCATCGCATCGATTTATAGAATGCTGTTTATTTATTGTTGCTCCACATGTAAATTGGCACTATATAGACGACACGCACACACATATATATACAAATATGCATATTGAGAGATAGACTATAGAGATTCGCTTATGATGCAATCCAAAAATATATTTAGACTTGTCTCATCGATCGCGATCTTTACGAGTTAAGCCATTAATTCGTGAGCGTGTGTATTGCTCGTGGCCAAGCGCATCTGGATCAAAACGATAATTACCATAATTCTGTCTTAATTATTTTTTGGATTTTAATCTGTGTGTAAACCTTGAGAAATTATATACTTTTAACTTATGAGAAAAAAATCTTTTGCAGAACCAGCAGCCACCAGTCGGAGCGTTTCGCGTGTATCCAAAGACGAATTTCCAGTGTGTCGGCCGACCGGCAGGCTACTATGCGGACGTTGAGTCAGGATGTCAGGTTTGTGTGGCTCACAAAAATAATTGCCCTCGCATTTTATTATATTTCCCACAATAAGGTCTACCACATGTGCGATGGCCTCGGGCGGCAGTTCAGCTACTCGTGTCCCAACACAACGCTGTTCCAGCAGCGCATGCTCATCTGTGATCACTGGTACATGGTGAACTGTTCCCGAGCGGAAAGCAACTATGCAGCCAATTTGCTGATTGGTATATTTGTTCTTATCCCTTGTCTATTATGATTCAATAATTGAAATTGCAGGACAACGTGACAAACCCTTCGTAACGGAGGAGGAACATGAACAGCGGACACCGCGTCCAGATCTTCTCGATCGACCATATGCAGCAGACTATGCTGGCGAGTCCTACCGAAACCAGTACAAGGTATTTACGCTAGATAAATCGATGAAAATATATAATAATTAAATCTATCCTCTTTATATCTACACCCAGATCAATCCTCCAATTCAAAACACTCTGGCCGAGGTGGACTACAAGAAACAGATCAATCGCAAACCGGCCAATCGCTTTGACGGACACTATGCGGTTCCGGCCCACTGGAGCACCCAGCATCCGACAAAATTCAGACAAACCACAGCGGCCCCTGTGCAGACAAAACCTCAGACCGTATCACGCCGAAGTGACCAGCACATCGATCTACGTGTATCCTCCAGCCAGGACATCGTTCGCAGTGAGTCAGAGACCAACTTTAATCAATTACCATCCGGACAGTATTCCACACCGCTGCTAGAACCTAGGTACAATGAGCGCAGCACACAGAGACCATCTTCAGTTTTCGGTATGTCGAGCACAGCACAGCCATTTGCTTCGGCCTCCACAGCCGTTCCGGTTCAAGTGACACCGTCCACAACACCACCACCACCTTCCACGCTACTACCTCAATCGACAAAACCACAATTTTCTATAATTCCGACCGCAAGTGTAGGTGTCCTGAATCCGATATTGATCACCAAGAAACCCATTCTAAAGGAACCAACCGTACGCGGTGCCACCAAGTTTGCTCTACAGTCCAAGTCCGATGATAAAATATCACCAAGAATCCTCAACATTGCCACACCGAGCGGTATTCAGCTTCCTTCAACCGATCTGGTTCCACCATTCGAGACCATTCACATCTACGACGATGCTACCACTCAGGGTCCATTGATCTACTACGAATGGAAGATACCGTCAAGCGGATTCGGATCTACAGGAGATTTTGATGTGACCGATAACAAGCTTCTCAGTCAGCCTGCCGGTAAACCAGTAACTCCGTCCAATGGTCTTGAACCACCATCAGCACAGACTACCAAAGCCACAGCTGCTCACATCAAACCACCAGCAAACGGGCTGCAGCCACCGCATGTGCCAACCGGTACCACTGCCGCGCAGCAAGATCTCGTCTCGAAATACGCGCACAATCCGTTCCTCTCGTCAGCACTCGCCGCATCGATCGACTCCACTGCAGCCGCAGCCGGCAATCGAACGCCAACACCGCGATCGATCACAGCCGCCGAGAGTGCTCGTTCCACGGTACGAACGCGCCTGACGGACACCAACAACTATCTGGATCTCATGAAACTGCACCACATTCCGGACTTTGATTTTCCGCTCGACGGTGACAGTGCTCGTGCCGGCTACCAGGGTACTGATGCCGTGAACTCGTTCCAGATCAAGATTCCACGAAAACTAGACGAGAAACCCTGGTACGGAGAGAATGCTGCCTGTCCGGAATGTCATCCGTCGTTTGTTAAACCCGGCACATGTGAGCCTTGCATAAAGATCAGATAGATAGATAGATAGTTAGTCTTTTTTAGAGAGAGTGAGCGATATTATTGTAAATATATATAATCTGTTATATTCTAGACCCGTAAGCCAGATGATTTATGCAATATATTATGTTAAATATATATGCTTTAGAGTTTTAAGAGAACCACCCCATGTCGTGTTACCAGATGATGATGTTTTTTTATACTGAATAATAAATGCGATTTAAATAAGAAAAAAAAAAGTTTTTTAAGTGCCATAATGACTTCATGACTTCAATCCACGTTCCTTTGATTTAAACTCGAGAAAAATATGATTATTTTTAAGTTATTAAAGAAACCATAGTTCTCGAATCTGGAATTTTGGGCAACCTTGTATAATAAGTTTTTGAAATCTTTTTTCTTTCTTTGAGTCTCCGATGCATTGAAAAAACAATTCCATTTAAAAAGTCTTAGAATTTATTATTGTCATCGACAGCGCCTCTGTCTCTGCAAAACCCTTCAGTACAAATTCATACCCCATACGTATGTAAATATATAAATAAATAAAAGCTATAAACAAAACAAAAAAAACAATATCACAAAAATTAGATCGACCCTTAAGCTTTGCCGTCTATAATAATTAAACCGCATGATTGTAGGTTGTGATGAACTCCCGCTGAATGGCCACCGGATGAGGATGATGAGCCACTGGTGAGTAGATCTCGGTGGTGCGGGTCTCGTGCGTTCCGTTCGCGCCGGCCAGCAGCTCGGACATGAAGCCGATGTAGGTGATGGCCAGACGCAGCGTTTCAATGCGTGACAACCGTTTTTCGTATGCGAATGTTGGTACCTGTTGATGCGGTGTTGGGATTTAGTTAGTTAGAGCTCTAACTTTAATTATAATCCTAGTTTTACCTTTCGTCGCAACTTGTCGAACGCCTCGTTCAGATTGAACATGCGACGACGCTCCCGGATGTTGGCAGCACGACGCTGGGCAATCGAGGCCACACGCCGGCGGGTTTTCTTGAGCGCTGCCGCACTGGCCGCCGAGTGTCCTCCGCGTGGCGAATGACGCTGCGATACCATGCTTCCGATTTGGGATCGAGGCCAAATTGCTGTGTAGGACAATGTTAGTTAGTTTATGTCAATTGTGTGTCTGGCGAATGAGACTGGTTAATGCATATACCTAAGTCGGAGCATGGAAAACCGGCCATCAGTTCAGGATACGAGACCATTGGCGGTGCGGGTTCTTGTCCCCAAATTGAGGGAAATGTCGAACCATCCGGCACGAAAGCGGGCTCGGGGTGCTATACATTGAAAAAAAAATAGTTATGTTTATGATATATTATGTACTTAAATAAAATTTTAAATTTTAAATGAAATATATATAAATACATAACTGCTTAAATAAATTCCAGCATCTCTATATTTTTTCCAATGCGTGAGCTTCATGTAGTAGTCAGGCCATATTTTAAAATATGAGGCACATAAAACCTAAAGTAATTCCCAAATTGCCCAAACTTTCCAGCGGCAAATAATAGACCATCAGCAAAAGCCAAAAAATAACGCTATGAAAATTATTAAACAATGGTTTTTAGTTGATAATAAAAAATATGGTTTGACTTTAAAGTTATTCAAACATTTTTGTGTTTTTGATTCGGGTTTAGTATACGTACGTTATAAGTAATATAATAAGTATATATGAAATGTATGCTTCTTCGTCATCATACATACATACTTTTCAAACGGAAAATCGAACTTTTGCACGCGGTGCAATGTAGACTATATGAGTAAAATATACACAGAAAAGAGTAGCAGTCTGGCGCTTGCCAATTGGCGCATTTTAGAAGATTCGAGGGCGGAGTCATGACTCTGAGCAATTTGGAAAACTCGCTGTTCAGATACATTTGGAATAAATTACGAGGAAATACATTATTTTGTGTATCATATTTGGTTGACATAAAATCAATCGCTCTCTAAAGAAATAAATATTTGCTCCTTAAAATATTCTTATTCGCTTGAACAAAAATATTTTAGATTTTCATAACTTTTTTGTGGACAAATTTTTATGCTGTTAGCTAAATGGAATGGCCTTTTATAATCCATAAAAAACTGAATCTGTTTCGATTTTGAATTTTGTATTTGGTTAATTCGAGTTCCATTTTAAACATACCTAAAATTTGTATTAAAAAACTGGTAACTCCGATTATTTGGTAACGACTTTTGTT
>JAAAKO020045491.1:0-11672 GCA_010015015.2 Bolitophila cinerea
GAAACGAGAGTAGATGAAAAATCAGTAGACGAAACGTAGGCGATGAAATGAGAGTAGGTGAAACGTACCCTACCCATAGAAAAGTCAGTTTAGATTAGAAAAAAAATGACAATTCTCAAATAAAAATTCCACGAATATTTTATTAGTTTATACATATATGTGTTTGTGTTTTTTTAATAAAATATAAATATTCCATTATATAATTATATTATTTATTATTTTGTATGCGATAAATGTAGTCCCAAAAAGGAACTGGTCAAAGACGTCTTAAAGACGTCATTTTGATACCGTATTGATACTGTACTTTTCATACCAACGTGGTAAAAAAACCGAAGAAAAGACGTATTAAAGACGTTCGTTTTGAGACCATGGTCTTAATACCGTCTTGAGACCATTTTTTGCTGCTTGGGTCTGTTGTCCGATTTCGGTTTTTCTGGTATGCAATGCAATGCGTTGAGAACCACGAAATAAGATTTTCAATGACTTATATTTTTAAGGTGCGCTCCTCACCTGTCTGAAATTAAAATATTCACTATAGATATCAACTATTAAAATGAACACACTTGATCTGTTTTAAAACAACTCCATCGCGACGATTTAAAGTGGATACGATAGAATTTATTTTGTAATGAGCGGCTCCTTGACGTTGGATAGCTGTGTCGTTTCGCAGGCACTGCATCTCTTGACGTGTTGGATGATTTCCTTGGCCATTTGAAGACTGAACACATTACTTCTAGCTACTGCCAGGGTTCGTTGAACTCCTTGATGACCACTGTGGGAGTTGTGTGAGGTTGCTCTGCTTTTCTTCGGCTATAGGATGACTATTTTGTGGCTCTTCAGTAGAAGTCCTTCGTAGTCGGTAATTTGAACACGAAAGTTCCAGTGCACGGCATCATTGCCCCTGGCAGTTGATTCTGATGCTCTGGCAAGCCGTTCGTCACGATCGGTGGATTGGCGCAGGCCATCAGCAGCATGCGGCCGTATCTTGAGTGAGTCTTTAGTGACCGGCGACTCACCAGTTATTTCGAACATTTAAACTCACCGCCTCCGAGTCAGTTAGGGGTGGTCAAATTCATATACCAAGAAAGAGGAGTTGAGAATTTATATGACAAATATTGTTTTGTATGGTTGATTCATTATATTATTAAATTATTGCCTTTATGTATCATTATTATTAAGCTTGTTATTGTTATTTTGGTTTAAACTATATTATTTATATATATACATAAAAAAATAATAATGTTTTATAGAAGGAGTTTTATAAAATTGTTATTATTAAATAGTCTTCATGCAGTCTTGTAATTGTCATTGGCGATACTGAGAATGGATCAAACATGTAAGAGTCGTAAATGTCGGTGCAACCAAACGTATTAAATATTTCGACCGCCTCGGCGCCGATCGATGTAATGAACGTAGCGATCTGTAGTCGAAGTCTGTAAGAGCAATCAAGACGAAACAAGACGAATCGAGTGGTTTTGTGGTTTATTCAGCATACCTGTGGCACTTCAAACACCATTGGTATTGCTGGATGCATAGCTTCTTCAAGCACCATGATGATTAAATTTATTGTTTTATTCTTTAAATATTTTAGGTAATTATTTTAACTTCTGACACCATGTAATGACTTTTAAATTATTTATTGTTGTGTATCTCACATATAACAGTAAATATGTATAGGTTTATGTGTATGTGGATTGTGTATTGTCTGTTATGTGAGTTTGGTACTAGATTGTGTGTATATTGTATATGTTACAAGAGGAAGTGCTTTAATTAATGTCTTGTTTTCCATGTTGCATACCCTACATATAACAGTGAGTCATGACTCTAACTTTGTAAAGATGGCTTCTTAAACAGTGTCCTACTATGATTGTTAGTATTTTCAACTTACTTACTACAGTATACTGTGGTCGAAACTAATTAAAAATGAGGACACGCAATTTTGTTAGTTTTTTTGAAAATTGATCTTTCTTGTCTGCAAGTATCAAGTGTGAAGGATATGGCAGGTTCCGGTCCGATAAGAGAGTCTTCTGATCCTGTACGTGCCAGTTCATTGGCAAAGCCAGAATGGCCCTAACTCGATAGAGTTATGTTGGGCTAATAGGTTTAGAGTTAGTTGTCAGTCATGCACTAATCCCGACCTGGTTTTGTAATTGTCAAGAGCGAGTAAAGCTGAATGTCCAAAATGAAACGTATAGTTTCGTTCTTGTTCAATAATTGTTCAATCAGTAGTTGTGCTCCGTGCAGGATTGCATGTAATTCGGCTTGAAAAACTGTAGCAAATTTTCCCAATGGGGTAAGATATTTATGTTATTATTTTGTGAGAAGATACCTGTAACTAAATAAGCGACAGTCCATTCTCGATCCGTCAGTGTAAACAAGTGTGCCTTTTTTTGTAGTGACCATTTCTCCCGGTCTGGGTTCCTTTCGTAAGAATGAATCGGCTTTATGTGATCGTTCTTCATAAACAGAGATGGCTCTTAGAATACGTATTTTGATAATATGAGTGCCAGTTTGGGAACAAGAACTTGTCCACTCGTTGTTGCTTTGCATACGTTTAGTGCAGTTAATAATTCTTCGCCTTCAATGTTCATGGCACCTGTAATGCTCATAAACACGCAAGTCGTTGAAATCTTTGAAGTCAATCGTGACTTTGGCCACCACACAATTACTCCAAATATTATCATTGGTCCAATCATTACTGTACATATCCTGTATAGTACAAAAGCTCTGCGGCATTGCCAAAAAGCTTATAGAGACTTATTAGTTTAATTCTCCAAGTGGTATTATTATATAATGTTTGTAAGTGATTTTTTATTTTTTTGCAATTCGCCAAACACATAATTAATTCGTGTAATTTATAATATTATAATCTTTATTATAATCGCTAACGCATTTTTTTTCTATATTAATTGCTCAAAAGACCCGACGAAAAAATTGCTGGAAAACATAAAAACAATTATATCCATTCTTTGAAAATGTATTTAAATATATGATGAATTATTACACCTTTCTTTATTTATAATTGCGAATGAAGGTGTTTTAATGGAAAAATATAAACGGTGTACGACAAAAAACGAACGTACAAGATCAGTCCACTAAGTACGATAAAGTACAGACGTGCGTTTGGTCCTACGTAACCCCGTTTTCGGAACGTTTAAAATTTCTTGTTAAAATTTCGCTTCACAAGATCTTTTTTTCTGATTTTTCTGGAGATAATTATATTGAATGCTCGCATAAATAAATAAAAGAACGCCTTTTTGAATTTTAAGAATTCTAAATAAACATCGTTTCTTTGAAAATAATTCACAGTACGCCTGTTCATTATTCTCATGATTTTTACTGCCACTTGATAATAAGTCGTAGTCTGCCTGTGCATTTTCGTCTAAATTGCTGATGTTATTTTAAAATTTAAATTGTTTTTTGGTAGTTTTTTCCTTGTTTTTTTTTTTTGAACTTTTAAATATGTCGGATATATGGATGTAAAATGTGAATATTTATTTCAATGCTTATGTAAAAAAATGATTTTACAAAAAAAAAATGCAAAATTTTAATATTTTAAAACACGAAAAAAAACAAAAAATCAGGGAAGCATATAATAGGACAAACAAATCTTTTGTGAAATTGCATTTTCTTCATGTATGTAAGTATTAATAGGTTTTTACCTGAATGTATTAGAATTACCAATGGTTATTTCAAACCTGGTAATTGCAACTGAAAAATAGAAATAAAAATGCCTTTTTGAGCCTCAGATAATAACTCTAATTTCTAATTTTAAGATGCAATACATTTTAATAAACAAACATTATTAAACGTTTTAGTTTTTCCAGTTATTGTTTCGATTATTGCTGTTACTCGATTGTTGCTGAGGAATCATCTCCAACAGATATTGTCGTTGCATTTCAGCCAAACGTTGCATTTCGTTCACATTAAGACTTTTCCCGGCTGAGGCTAAAACATAAATTTTTATTTTTCATTTAAATAATGAGAATATTTGATTATTATAAAGTTTAAAGAATAATAATATAATTTGATATAATATAATACTTTGAACAAATGTCCAGCAAAAACACTCTGATTAAGCACTCCGTTCCATTTCTTCACCAGTTTTTTGTTTGCGTTCGAACTTGGGTTTTATATATGGTTGACGTAGAAGGGGATGTATAGGCTTAGGGTTAGACAAGATAGTGGAAAATGAGGATTCATTTGGTGGCGGATAGAAAAGATTGAGATTTTTGATCTAGTTAAAAATTAACATTTTTATGTGAAGAACACCCGGACCAAACTCGGTTTGGACAATTATTCAAAAATATACATTTAACACGCACACTAACGATATAAATCCATAAATATATATTTTTTAATTGAACTTACCCAAAGCTTGTGCCATTTGCAATTGATATGAATAAAGAAGTGGATTAAATTGCATCATATGTGCCTGAGCTTGCACATGGGCCTGAGAATTTGAGTTATTGGTTAAATTTTGTTGAAGACCTAAACAAAAAATTAAAATTTTAATATATATTGTAAATTTGTATATGTATATATTAGTATACCTCTAAAAACTTGTTGTTGGAATGCTTGTAGTAATGACGCATTCACGTTACCACCAATGTTTCCTAATGTACCCAAACTTGCCATTGCATTGAATTGTGCTGCTGCTCCAGAATTAGAACCCATGGCATCGTGTCTAGAACGTGATGGTGGCGGAGTAGGTTGTGAAGGTGCTGGCGATGGTGTAGGTCGTGGTATTGGAGTTGGTGTATGAGACTTGGTGGGTCTAGATTGAGTTGCCATTACAATTGGTGGAGGTATTGGAGCCGATGAATGGGATTCTACAGGCGACGGGCTGCTTTGATTTGCTAAGCGCTGTTCAATTTCTTGTTCCTAAGTAAACATAAAACAGCAGTCAGAAATACTAAAGATAAATTTTAATAAACAATATTACCTGCTGCAAAGCTTTAACAAATGCCGTTTTCAAACGATTTGTATGTTCTGCTTTTAATGCTTTTTTAACATTGGTTGTTACACAATTTTCACAAATAACCTTTTGATCTTTGCCAGCTTAAAAAGTATTACAATTAACATTTGTTTGAAAATAAAGGAAAATTTAAGTTACCTGATGTACTTTGAAAGGTTGCATTACCGGTTTTTCCATATTTTTCCCATTTCCAAACCGGTGTAAAATCAATTTTGCATTGAGCGCATCTAAAGGGCTGCAATACAGGAGCAGTAGACTTTTTTTCTTTTGTTATGTAATCTATAACATGCTCTAGTCCTAGCAAATAAACAAACTCAGTGTTGCTTGGATTTGGAATAAAGTGCATTTCCGGTGGTGGTGGCTTAGGAGGCGGAATCTATAATATATTTTTTAAATAAATCAAATATGTTTGATATCAAGTTTCGATTTTTATATAAAATTAACAAACTAACTAATTTTCAATCGTTTTTTAAAGATTTTTTCTATAACATCTCTTTAACAATACACCAAACATTCTTTGCAAAAGTGTATTTTGAGATATAATGAAGTTTGGGACTGCAGCTTTTGCTGATTCGAAAATAATTAAGGAACAAATAGATACAAAATTAGTAATGTTTATTAAAAATAAATCAAAGGCCTATCCTTTTTCTTTAGATTAAAATACACGGAAAGGAATCATAGCGATTGTAAACGATGTATAAAATAATAGTTTGGTTACTAAATATCACAACAATTTACGGATTTGCTTTTCTTTTTAATAACTAATTGCATTTCATTGAAATGTTGACACACATTTGGTAAAGATCACCCAAAAATTGATAGGGGTATATGTGCTACATAAAAAAACTTGGTCTGGATC
Source organism: Bolitophila cinerea (assembly GCA_010015015.2). Taxonomy (NCBI): domain Eukaryota; kingdom Metazoa; phylum Arthropoda; class Insecta; order Diptera; family Mycetophilidae; genus Bolitophila; species Bolitophila cinerea. Next base: position 5,838 of record JAAAKO020045491.1, read on the forward strand.
TAATCGCTACTAAGGGTCAACGACGTGCACCCAATTATTAATAAGAAGTACAATTGCAACCTACAACTTAAAATGTCAGCTATATACTTTTTTCGTTTGGTCAGAAAATATACATAAAGGTTGTATATTTAAATAAACGTATTCCCAAATAACTTTTGCGCATTTGAGTATATTTTGTTGGGAACAAAATATATTGCTCCAATAAAATGAATGTTCTCCTAAAATAAATAATGTGCACCTTAAAATAACAGTGCTCACCGAGAAAATATGATCCAAAAACACAAATGACCAGCTAGAAAGTAAAGGCTGGCCCAATAAAGAGCATTTTGTGTATAATAAATATGCGCGAAGCGTATTTTTCGTTATTTTGTAGTGTGTATATTTACTAAATGTTAGAGTTTCTAAAAAAGTTTATATATATATTTGAGAAAAAAAAACATAAAAATTCCAAGAATTATCTAAAAAAAAGTGCTCTAAAACATGAATATATACTTAAATGCGTAAGCATGAAACTTTATAAAATTATTTACAAAAGGTAAATGGGTCAAACAAAACAAAAACTGATATTTCTCTTAAAAATTGCAAAGTATTTTAAAAATATCCTCGTCCATTACGCAACAATAATATAAGCCCATAATCTCTAAATTTGTTGTATCGTTCTATTTTGTATTTGATTTTCATTTAAATTGATGGTAAAGAAATGTACATTGTCCAGATATGGCTTCGCTAAAGTGGTTAATAAATACAATATTAAACGAACTTACTTGAAGCAACGTTTTTTCGAGTTGTTTGCGTAGAGCCAGTTTAGCAGCAGCTTGGCGCTGAGCTGGAGTCTGTATATCATCACGTTGAACAGGGCGATCCAACTTAATATTATTAAATATAAATTAAAATATTTAGCGAGTAATAAAGATATAATTGTTACCATCGATTTAGAAAGATCTGAAACGGCTAATGCATGTGATGATGTGGGAGTTATTGAAACCGAATTATTTATATTCGTTCCAGCATTCTAAAATTATAAAAATATTATAAATATTTAAATAAAATTTCATTTGTATATTGCCATTAACTTACATTTCGGTATTTTACAGCCGGCAAAGCTAATGTGGGAGTAATCGTAACTGATGGTGTTATGGTAAGATTTGAACCTGTTCTTTGATTATTAAAGTTATTTTTATAAAAGTTTCCTCCCGGTGTTAAAGTTGCTCCTCCTGGAAGTGATGATCTGGGTTGTTGTATGAAAGATTTTCCCATGGATGTTGGTGAAACGTTTCTAAAATTATTTATTGATTTAGTTTATATACATTTTATTTGAAGTATATACTTTTGAATAGATGACTGAACACGATTTTTTAAAATAGTTGGCACAGCAGCTACTGAAGGTGAATGCGTAACACTTAGTGAACGATTTGTTAATGAAACCGGTATCGTAGACATAACATTTTGAGTTGTTATTGAAGGAGAAGTTGTTACAATAAAACTATCTTTAACCATTTGCTGGGACTGTTTAAGCTTCTTTAATAATACAAGTTTTGTTTCTTCATTTCGCAAATCTTCCCGAAATTTTCTAAGATTTCTTTCCCGTTCCCATATTTCAGCTGCTGTTAGCTCCTAAAAAAAATTTGGTAAAGTGTGTAATGTTTTGTAAAAATTACTACCTTAATTGATACTATAGGCGGCATTTCATCATCATCAGTCTCTGAATCATTATTTCCATTAGGTTTACCATTCAATTTAGAAGGTTGAAAAACTATGTCCGGAGCTTCAGCGTAGGATTTTGGCTCAGTTCTTGGTCTAAGAACCCTACGTGTTGTTCGCTCTGTAAATAAGTGTAATAGTAGAATATATTTGTAAAATTATTACAAATTTGAATATTATTACCAATAATATTATCATCATGCTTAACAGACGTGTGCGATGACGGAATTATTGTAATTCCAGGATTTTGAGATACTGATCTTATATCATATTCAGAATCGTCAGCAGTTTCAGCTCTCATAGTATTTACCCGAAGGTCCACAATGTCGTCTATATCCATTGTTTACTATACTTGATTCTAAAATTACAAATGGTAGACATATATTTATGTATATAATACCATACTTTACTTTATTTCACTTGTATCTAAAGTTCACAGTAAATTTCATAATACTGTATTTGAACTTAATAGAAACTCAATCCGTCAAACACAAAGCCAAGCCATTTAAAAGGTCGCCATGTTGATATTTTTATATTACGTATTTATTAATATTTAGTTTAGACTTTTTAGAGAACAAAAAATCGAATATTGCAATTTTGATTGTGTATGACATGCCCAACAATCCGCAGTCCGCACCCAACAATCCGCATGCCGCATCGATAGCCGAAAATCGCCAGGTCGACAATTTTTTTTTTAACTAACTTCGAAAATTTTGTAGTGTTGCAACACAAATTTTACAAAATTACAGTGTTGCATGATCATATAATTCGAACGCTTCACGAACCACAGTACGCACATCGCGGAGAAATCTGTACTTTAGCTCCCCCTCCCAGAAAAAACCTTTTTAAATTATCAGATAAAAAAAATCTTTTTAATACTAATCTAATTTCCTAGGGAGCGTGAAGGAGTACAACTAAGTTTAATAGCTTAAAATAATATGCCGTACTTCAAAAATCTCCCCTCAACTTCATGCCCCACCAAAAATCATTCAAAAATAAGGGTCGACTTTACCCTAAAAACACCCTAAACCCTAAAGGAGATTTTTTTCAGGCAAATAAACGTTTTGGGATCGGGGATACATCCCCTACATTCTCTAAAAACAAATTCTGCGAGGGGGCGCTAAAGAAAAGTTCAGCCTCAGAGTTTTTTGAAGAGGTATGCCGTTAGGATTGTAGTTTGAGAGTACTTGTGCAAAAAGTTTGAATTGTTTGTTTGTCTGGATTTTTATTTAAATTTAGATTATATCTCCCTTTACAATGATAGTTTTCATAATGATAGATTTAATCAAAAGCTGCTCAAATTATATAAAATATAATAATACACACTTTCCAAAGTACGATCTCGATATTCAACTTATCCGACCGCTAAGGAATATATAAAACAAGAATGTCATAGGAATAATCATACTAGAAATCTAGCCAACAAAGAAGTTTAGAGGATGAAATAAATAGCAAAATCCGTTTTGACAATATCAACAAAAATCAAAAAAATAAATCCGAAAGGATAACCACAATGGATTCTTTAGCAACGAAGAAATGTCCGAATCTTCATCGGACGCCGATCAGATAAACGATGTAAGCCTGGAGACTTCACCTATCGGCAAACCATTACATTTATATAAAATAATTTAAGGTTTAAAATATGGCATCCAGAATCACAAGAACGATTCGGATACAATTGGTTTCATTTAAAGTGCACTAAGTGTTTCTTATTCATTTTTGTATATTTATATGTGTATATAATTTCAAGAAATAATATATACAATCTATATAACATACAATAATTGTAATATTTGATAAACAAAATGTTTAAGTTGTACATCATATTTTAATAAAACATGAATATAAATTACACAAAATTAACCGCACTCAATTAAAATTTTATAAAATTAAAAAAATTGTTAGGTTTTTTTATTATAAGATTCAAAAACTACATTTCACCGCACTGTGATATTGAAATAGGTAATTTTGGTTTATTATTTGGTCCGGTAGGCACGTTTTCGATTTTTCTCATGATTAAAAGTCCATCTAGCACTCGCCCAAAGACGACGTGTTTATTATCGAGGAAATTGCATTTTGCACAAGTAATAAAAAATTGGCATCCGTTTGTATCTTTGCCACTATTTGCCATCGAAAGAAGTCCGGGTGCGTCGTGCTTCAGTACAAAGTTCTCATCGGGAAATGTACCACCATGGATACTATTTACACCGGTACCATCTCCCTGGAAATAATAATATTATTATTACATAATAATTATACGTATATAAGAGATATTAAAAAAAACATACATTAACAAAATCGCCGCCTTGTATCATAAAGTCCTTAATTACTCTGTGAATGTTTGCGCCCTTGTATCCAAGCGGAACGCCGTTGTTTCGGTGTTCACCCGTACAAAACTGACGAAAATTTTCACTTGTCTTTGGAACAACATCAGCAAAGAGCTCAAATATCATGCGTCCAATTTCCTATTAACAAATCATTATTTAGTTATTATTATTGATATCAAATTCTAAGCCGTATTTTAGTACACATAACCACAAAAATAAAAAAGGGAAATTTCAGTACCGTTGTTCCAACAGAAACATCGATAAACACAACAGGATTGTTTGGATGTCGCAGCTGTGATTGAATTTGATTCCAAGTTGGCATTTTAAAAAATAACTTATGTGATTCAGGTGGTTTCAAAATATGTGATTAAAATGCTTAATATTATTATTGTATTGTATGTATTTTGTTATTTTGAGGCTAGTCGAAGTCGCTGTCACTGTCAATATTCGGCCACTCGGCAGTGCCAACCTGGCAAAACACATGATATAACCCGTGAAGTTCGAACGAATTCGAACAATATTTTATTCTACCGGGTAATTTGGGCTTGCGGTTGCGATTGGGTTTTAGTTATGGGCTATAATTATGATGATATGACGATTCAAATTTTAAATATTTTTTTTGGTATAAGTTCATTTTTGAAAAAATAATATTGGCCAATTTGTTTACCCAAATACCCCAATGTGCTACGGTCGTTATAACAAAAAAAAAAAAATTTTTTTTTCCTGTGTAAACTTCGGCGGTCGGGTCTGAGAGTACGGGTATAGTCTACGTCAAAACCAAAAGTCAAAAAGAAAAACAAGCTCGAGCGTCGAGCAAATACCGGATAATTATTTAATAATATTGTCAATAATTATTTTTTGTTATTGTTACCATTTGTAAGATATAACAATATATTATAATAAAAACTGAGTTACTAAATTAAATTAAAGTTTAATTTTTCTTCTTTTAAACATTGAGCAAAGTGGTTCCGGAAGAAGTAAAAGTGCACGTGCTTTTTTGTGTTATCGTTATTTTTACCTACAAAAAGGGTATTATTTATACATATGTAAGTGATTTTAGATATACTAGACATATTTTAAAATATTATAATATAATAATTATTATTATTATTATATATTTATTGTTTCGTAAAATTTATTGAGCCCAATAAGCTTAAATTGCAACCTGTGTGTTGTTTCTTTATTTGAGAAAAGTTGATTTCAAAAAAATAATCTTATGTATAAATAAATTATACTATTTACTTTTCAAATATGTATTCATCTAGAGAGTTTTTTTTTAGATTTAACATCCATATATAAGTCGAAAATATTTTCTTTGCGTTGATCCGAAGGCCGACTAGGCTTGCAGACGTTTGAAGGTTCTGCATCATTGAGTCAGCATCTTCGTAACGATGGCCTAGAAAGCAAGCATCGTCAGCGTATTCAAGGTCTTGTAAGGTGTTGTACAAGCCCCTTTGAATTCCGCTACCACTAGTACTTAGCGTATCTATAAGGATGTCATCTAGCACTGCGATAAATAGTAGTGGTGAGAGAAGACATCTTTGCCGCACTCCACTATTCACGACGAAGCTCTCCGAGATTTGGCCCTTTTTGTAAAACACGAAAAGAAGATCTCTTTCATGTTGCTGATTATCTTCCAGGCTACACCCAGGCGATGTAGTGCCTGCCAAATGGCTGTTCTGTCGATGCTATCAAAAGCTTTTTCGAAATCGTCAACTATTGCATACACCGGGGACCTGTACTCGGTTCATGGCTCCATAACGATCCTTAAGGAATTTATGTGATCTATGCGCGAATATCCTGTGCG